>JALGQZ010000004.1:64715611-64718111 GCA_023105745.1 Austropuccinia psidii
GAAATCAAGATGAAAATTGTTTGACAAGGAAGTAAAAGTTGAATATAAGAAGGTTCTGCTTATGATAAGATTTAAGAGTAACATGAGCATAAATTTATTAATTTCATAATTTTTATATGTTTTATATATATATATTTAAATTAGGCTATAAATTTTTTTGCCATACTACTTGTAGATCGATGAGCCCAATTAGATTTACAAAACCAAAAAAAAATTAAATAGGAAATCAGAAGATGTCTAAAATTTGATGATGGAACAAGTTGATTAACTAAAAATGAGCAAAGTACTGTATTCAAAAAAAGGTGTTTTTTTTTGTTGTTTTTTTTTAATTTTATTTTTTAATTTTGAATGAAGCTAATCTAATAAAGGATTTAGTGAAGGTAATAATGCTAACATTTTAATTTATTTTGGAGGGGAATTTTAGTTAAGGAGATCCGAAAAGGAGGTGAATTTATTTTGATTGATTTATTACAAGAATAAGAAAAGTATTTTTAACTACTGTATGTAGATAAAGAAGAGTTAAATTAGTGCTAGATGTTGGGTTTAAGAGAATAATGTTTAGGAGATGATGATTGATTGCGGAGAGGGGGTAGATGATAAATTTTTATGAAATACTAGATTGATGTAGAAGAAAGACCAGGAGGTACAGGTAGGTGGTAATATAAGAAAATTCTAAGGATGATATTATTATTATTGTTGTTGTTGTTTCTTTGAATAGGTGTAAAATTAAATTCTTAATTGAGAGTTTAAATTTGATAAGTTATTAGTTAAAAGATTATCAGGAGTTGAGAAACGTTTAGTTGAATTATTTGAGATCTAAAATACGTAAAAGATTAAATTAGAAATTAGAAATTAAAATGAATGAATGAATTAAAAAGTAAGAAAACTTTTTAAAAATGCCCCACCTTTTTATAATGATGATTTAAAGAAGAATGATGATGATCCAAAGAATTTAAACCTGGCCAAATATTTTCTTTTGAACCGATTAAATTTGAATGAAGATTTGAATAAAGATCGAAATCAGAATTAAATGATTGAGAAAGTTGAGAAAGTTGAGAAAGTTGAGAATTTGAATTATTTGAAGTAGAAGAAGTTGAGTTTAAGATGATAGGTTTTAAATTTTCAAATAATTTTTCATTTTTTAAAGGACTATTACAATTTAAATGATTATTTTTTAATATTGAAGATAAATTAATTTCGTTCAAGACAGAATTTTTATTTTTAAAATTTGAAGGTAAATGAATTACTGGAGGTGAAGGATAGTGACCTAAAGGGTCATCATTAAAGATTTCAAAATTGAGTTGAGTTTCAAATTGAATTGAATTTTGCATTTTTTTAAATTAACGATTTAAATTTAAAATCGAATTTAAAAATTAAAAATTCAAATTAATTACATTGAATTTTTAAGAAAAAAAAGAAGAAGAAAAATTTAATTTTTAGGGGTAAAAAAATAAAAAAAAAATCAAACAAAGAATAAATTTTAATTTTAATTTTAATTTTAATTTTAATGAATGAATTTAATAAATTTAATAATTAAAATGATGAATTTTTCAAGAAATTTATTTAATTTTTTACGCTCAACTTGATTTTTTAAATTAAAATTGAATAAAAAAAGAATAAGATTTTTAATTTTTATGATTTTGATTAGATTTTAAAAATTTATTTTAAAAGATCGATTGATTTCCTTAATCGATTATCAATCTCAACTTTCTTAAGCCTTGTCAGTCTCACTCAAATTTAACTTAACTTGACTACAGTACAGTACAAACCAAATCAAATTATAAACTGTATTCGTAACTGTATTCAAAACTGTACAGTACAGTGTACAGCAATTGGATTTAATTCACAATGTGCTAATGTTGATGTTAATGTTAATAGTTTAATACTGTAACAGTACTGTGACAGTACGGTGACAGTTTAGTGAATCATGTGTATGGTGACACAATTTCAGCTATATTACATTACATTACACTAATTTAGTTTGAAAAATTTAAATTAAAAACTAAAATTTTCGTTAATAAGTTTATTATTCAGGAAAAAGGGTAAAAAAATAAAGATTAGTTAGGGTAAAATTAATTTAACTAAAATTTTAAATTTATTTAAATTGGAAACTTAAAAAATTTGATTTTATTTGATTTTATTTGATTTTATTTGATTTTTACTATTTCTCAACTTGTCAAATTGAAATTTCAAAATCAAATTCTTATTTTTTATTCTTTTTTGGTGAATAAAGTTTTAAATTCTTGTACTGTACAAAGTAATTTATCTTTTATATTCTTATCTAATAGACTGATACTGCTACAGTACTGTACACTTATCAAGGGTATAAATACTGATTTACTGTATTGTACTACAACTTGCCATTGCACAATGACATTCTACTATGGTAACTGAATACAGTACAGGCACTAATTTAATTTTTAACAAATTTATTTTGGGATATTAATTTTATTGGTTTTAGTTTGACGGTTTTACCCTAGATATCTTGATAGAAAATTTT
>JALGQZ010000004.1:66520611-66760611 GCA_023105745.1 Austropuccinia psidii
TCATCAAAACAATTCAACAAATTTCAACTCAAGAAAAAGTCCTTGGTATGACCTTAAACTGTCCAAATATTCTATTTTTTTATCATCAACAAAATAAGAGGTCCTTGATATGACCTCAAACTATCTAAATCATCTTTTTTATCAAACAACTTCAAGAATTCAATCTGTGGTCCTGAATAAGACCCTAAAATAGATCAAATCTCTTTCTTTTATTATTCATTTATCTCATTTTATGGCAACACTGGTGGAAATATTTAATCAAGATTATTTATTAGTAGCTGGAAGAATTTTTATCAAATGGAGAGGGAAATCACCCTAAATCAGTATTGATGATATAGGACAACATTAACATGGATAAACAAACAAACAAGAAGAAACAACAGGGTACAAATCAAATATGAAGAAATGGAGATTCAAAATCAATATAACAAGCCATTAATGGAATTATCAACTGAATTCATTGAGATAAAAAATTCAAAGGAAGAAAATTTTCATTTATGAACCCAGGATATTGTACTTGAAACTGGAATGCTGGGGACAGCATTAAATGGAGAGGGGGATGTGGTATTCCATACCTTTTTACCAGTTTCAAGAACTTTTTTGAAAATTAACAGTTGGAAAATCAAGATCAAAATGCCTAATTCAGGAAATCACCACTCAAAAGACATGATTAAAAATCACACACACCCAGGAACAACATCAATAGTAGGGAGGAATGGAAGAATTTAGAACCTTATGGAGTTATACAAGAAAACCTACATATAAGCCTTACAGAATCAACAATAGGCTTAATACATACATAAAACACTCAAAATTACATGGACAAAGTAACATTGTAGTATTATATCCACCCTAAAGCCATGAAGAAGATTATATTATCAAGAATTACAGTAACCAAATACAGTTCATGTGACACAAGGATTATATGAAAGTATCCAATTCAACTTAATACATGGGAAATCCACTAAAAACCTGAAATTAAATAACAATACAGGCACTTAAAGAAGGTTTATGCAATCCACATGCATGACATCTAGACATTACACAGCCACAGGATTATGAAAATTCAACTTAATTGAAATTCAACTAACTGCATGCAAGGGGAATACACTAAACTGTAAACCACACAGCAATTACAGTAATAAAGAATTAAAAACTTGAGAAGATATCCCCACATTACACAGCATTATTTCCTGAAACTAAATAAATCTTACAAACAAAATTATACAAGGGCTTATTCACATGACACCATCTTCATCCTTTACTCACCAGCATTAATTCCTCAAGGCTGTGAAAGCTGATTAAAGCAGTGCAAAAGAGAAGTCACCTGATATTCTTATCAAAATCCCCACAAACAAAAAACATCTCAATCTTAATTTTGACCAAACAAATGGTGAAAATATCTCAGTCATATGATACCATTCCCAATTTTACACACTAGCATTAATCTCTCAAGGCTGTGCAAGATTACTAATGCAGTATAACAGATAGGTCATCTGACTTTTGTTACAAAAATCTACACCAGCAAAATTATCTCAAGGGCAAGAATAAACCTTTACATGGAGAACCCATGGGTACTTCTCACAACATAAAAGGAGGCCTCTCTCTCTCATTTTCTCCTCTTCTCCCCATGAATACAATTAGTTATATACCAAGAAGGAGACCTGTATTGACTGTATAGCCTGTATTGGATTCACCAATACAGGATTCAATCCCGCATCCAACTTCTTCCAGCATACAGGCAAGTATCTCAACACTCAAACTCCAAGGCTGGTATTCCTCACATATACCAGCCCCTCTTCATCCGCCTGGGGGTTTTTCCACCAGTTAATTAAAATATTGGATTTATTATTTAATATTATTTTATTTCTCATTAAGAAATATTATTTTATTATTTATTAAGTTAGTCTTTGCCTTCCCTCACCTGTTCAGTAGAGTCCTGGTGGCCATATCCTTTATTAATCCTTTTCTCTTTTCTGAACAGGTTGAAACAGTGGTACAGGATTATTTGTGGTTGGCTCTTTATTATTGCTTTTGTTTTTTCTCTCATATCTTTTTATGCTTATTATTTTATGACTAGGAATTTATCCTCTTACTCCATTACTCTTATCATTTGGGTATTTTATTCTGAGCCCTCCATAAGTAAGTCTGTTCACTGAGTGCCAGGCCCTCTTCATTTAGAAGAGCCCCTGTGACATACATAGGAATTCAAGAGAAGGATGAGGAAACCTTTTCTGGTGGAGAAAAGGCCTCCTTTTATCCCAAAATGGGGTGAAATGGCCCTCTAGGCTATCCACATAGAGGAAGTGAAGATTTTTTCACTTTAGAGTACTGGCTTGTGGTTTCCACAAATCCTGTATACACTGTATTGGGCTCATATTTGGTTTTTAAACCACATCTGGACAGTTTTCACCAATACAGGGTGAAAATGTTCATCTGGGGACCACACAGCCCTCTTCTGATGTGTATGATGTGTAGAATGCTCTACAGAACCTATATGGGACACCATTATTGAATGAACTATGAGTTGTTGAAGTATAAACATGATTATTTGTCTTTTTAACACCTCATACTCATAGATATTGTCATAATGCTGTCTGCCAGACCTCAGCAAAGGGAACTCTTGCCGAAAAGGCTAATAAACCGGTTACCAACGTCATGGGCTCGATTCCGGTTGGAGACAAGAGGAGGTCTCAATCAAACAACCAGAAATCGCTGGGTTTTCCACTCCATTGGCATACAAGGGTTCCGCCCCTTGGGGGTTCCTTGTAGGCTCCTGTTGTGACTAATGTAACTCCATGAGGGTGACATGGGTAATACCATCAGTTACATGCACTTCGGGACGCAGTGCTCTAAACCCAGGGGTACTTTCACATGGTGGAATGTGATCTACAACTTGCCAGTATTAATCAGCCTTTAAACCAGTTTAATAGCCTTTTTGGCAAGAATTCCCTTTGCTGAGGTCTGGCAGACAGCATTGTGACAAACTAGTAGACAATTACTGTGTGAGCCTTTGAGATATGACCACATACCCAATAAGGTCACAAAAAGACTCAGAATAATTATACTTTTAATATAATTATATTAAAATTGCTTAAAATAATTATACATTAAAAATAATTAATTAAATATACAAAAAATACCATAAATTGGTACAAAAATGGGTTTAACTTAAAAACCAATGAATCAACATGTAAAATAAACTATACCATTGGATTCCCCATGGAAAAATACACATATACCATTTTTATGGCATATCTGTAAAGTCTATATTTAAGGAATTATAGGGTATAATACCTTATAAAAACCATAAAAACTCATTTATCTCAAGAACTAATGAAACAGCATGTGAAATAAATTGTACCAGTGGATTTCCCATGAAAATCCACACATAAAACAGTTAATAAGCTAATTTCCAATGTTAATACTTAAGGAATTATCCTGAATATATGCACTTTTTTGGTCAACGCATATATTCAAGGATCATAGCTAATATCTTCTAAACTATACATGATAGAATGATGAACCAAAAATAAAGTTACCACGTAATTACTGTAAGAACACAGATATGAACTTTATTTTACAAATTATAAACAAGGTTAAAACCTATGATGAAATATTGATAAAAATCAACAGAGCTGTTGACCACTTTGTTGTGAAAGTGCTCCAAACTTAAAAAAAGTATACAGTTGGATTCTACTAGTTCATTCGTGAAGAATGATGTAATTTTTATTATTAAATTCAGGGTATAACCCCCTGAAATCAAGGTTTGAAGTTTAAAATATTGAATTTCGACAGAAAAGATGAGTTACAAGAAAAATCATCAAAATTAGAGTTTTGATGATGTAATGAAAAGCTCTTGGCAGCATAATAAGGTTATGTCAGGCTTACAGAATTCACTCTCTGAATTGCTGTAGCGTGTAAATCTTAAAAGTTATTGAGGATCAAAGTTTGAGCTTAATTTGAGCAGTTATGATCACACACTGTAACCTTAATTTAAGTTTAACAGTCTTAAGAGTGATAAAATTGGTGAATACTATTGGTTTATGATTAAAACTAATAAAATACACGAAATTTGGGGTTCTGCCAAGCCTCTGATGTCATCAAACTTAGAGTTATAGTGATAACTCTAAATAATGGTGTAATAATGATGTAATATGGTTTGATCATGATGTAATCACCCTCAAACCTTAAAATATTGATCAATTCCAGTGGATATGATCAGTACACGTCTACTAGAAGCCTTTTGGACTCTAGGAGGGAGGTATTTACTATAAATGGAGCTCTTTTTACTCTATTTACCCCTCAGATGCATCAAAAACATTAAATCAATTAAATAAAAGGTAATTTCTTTATTCTTTATATATAAAACTCTTATATTATTAAAGATCAAAGACCATCTTAATATTAATCACTATTTTTACGTGATTAAATCAATTCTTTAATTGTTTTTGTCATAAATCTCTCTATAAACTCATTTCCACGTAAAATCAAGAAATTTAGTAATTTTCTTTATTTTTTATTGTAAATACAATTTGAAAAAGTTGTATTATATTCTTTTGGCATAAAATATCTCAAAATTATTATTTTAAGTGTTAAAAGTAGGTTATTTCATCTTATTATAATAATTTCTCTCTTATTATTACTCTTAATAATTCTTAATTAATATAAATAGTATTTATATTAATATATAACTTTAATATTAGTAATATTATTGTTATTAATTGTTTTTTATTTATAAAAAAAAGTTTTTTACGCCTTTATTATTTGTTGGTAACAATAATAAAGAGCTTTATAATATATTAATTATTTTATATTAATATATTATTTATAATATTATAATTTCATATAATATTAATTTATATTATTATATTTATTTAATAATATAATATTTTTACGCCATAATAATAATATTTCTTTATTATTATTATTATTTTAATCTTATTTATTTCAATTATAAGTACATTCAGAGTACAATAAGTAATAAATTAGTAATTTTTACTTATTGTTTCATAGTCAAACCTTACATACTGCTTACTGTTATAGTCACTAGTAGTGTATAACAAGTAACAGAAAAATTAATTAATGATTTAATTGTGGTTATAATAATTCTTATTATTATATTTAATAAGAATAGTCATAGTACTGCTGATTAATAGTAATATTATCAACAGTTTCATAGACACATCTTACAAATCTTATGATTTCAATTCTTATTAGTAAAATAAGGTTTTTAAAGATGTTTTATGAACTTTTTGGATATTTTATCATATCTCAAAGGCTCAATCTTTTTTATTGTCTTTCTTTTCAATAAAAGAACTCACTTCATTTTTTTAAAACTATTTAGAAAATAATTTATGAAGATGACTGAACTTTTTTTCAACAAATAGCTGAATTTTCAAATGTCTTTTTCACTTAAACCAAAGAATTTCAAGGTGATTATTATCCATCACTTGTTTTAGTAAGTCCCTGGTATTGAATTCTCCTTTAAACATTCCAAAAAAACAAAGATGAAGTCTCAAGAGAATCCCAACTATCTGATGCAGCTGATTAAGAATACTCAAATCTTTAAGTTTATTACAACATTAAAAAAATTCCTGTGCTATGTGCTTTATTATTTATCCACAATTCATATTAAATGTTTTAATCAACATGATCTTTCACAAGAAGATGATACAAACAGTGATACTGAGCCAATCAAATATAAGGATGAAGCACTCAATTTTTTCAGAGAAGTTTGTGTTGAATATTCTTCTATATAAGCACTCAATCCTTCACAAAATATTCAAATTTCCATAACCACTCTAATGAATTGATTTGAAAAAAGAATTACCAAACAAAAAAACAAAACACATGAGATTCTTGAATATTTGCAAACTGATATGCCCCATTATTTGATGTCCATTCTTGAATGGTGGAAGAAACATGAAACAAGATACCCAATATTATCAAAAAATTTCAGCAATTATCTTGGAGTACCTGAATCCTCAGAACCTAGTGAACATGTGTTTTCTGAAGCTGAGGAATTAATTACTAACAAATACACATCACTTTTAAGTAATTCTGTGGAGGCAAACATGTGTTTATGATCATAGTTAGAAAATGAAATTTATGAGAGTATGAATTCTTTGTATGATAATTTTTAATTAATAAATTTAGTATTTATTTTTATTAAATACTTTTCTTCCTCAAAATTATACAAACCTGTTTTGTGGTGGGTCAAAGTAAATGAAAGAAAAAAGTGGTATTCCAAAAATAATCATGATTTACAACAATAACTCAAATTAAAGAAATTAACTGATACTAAGATTATGTGAATGAAAAGATTTTTATTCTTAATATTTTCAATTTGGTATAATTTATGTCATCAGAATTTTCTTCTCAAAAATAATTCTCTTATTGTGGTTAAAGTAATAACCTTTTTCTATGTTGAATCAGGATGGACTTCTTCTTGAAATAAATCATGTTTTATTCTGAGAGCCAAAATTGTTTTTCCTCCAAATGGCAGCTTTGAAATGATCACAGATATTGTAAAATAATGGACATAATGTGTTTCCTGATTGTATAATAATGGTTATTCTTATTTCATTTGCATGGTTAATTTAATGACACAATTTGGATGATTATGAGGTGTAATTCTTTGAATTTTCTATATTTTATTATCATTTTATGGCAGAAATGTTTCATTTTAATTTATCATTACCCTCAAGTTACTATAATATCCTTCAACATTAAGATCAAATATTTTCTACTATAAAAATGCATACAAATTTATTTTTGTAATATTTATATATAATACTGATTATTTTGAATTTGACTATATAATAAGTATATTGTAATTAAACATTAATCAATATATGAAAGGTTATTGTCAAAATAAATATAAATAAAAGTGATTTTTTGAGAAATTCAACATAATATAAATTAACATTTTAATATTAAATAAAACTTAATCCAAAATTCAATTTCAAATATTTGAAGGGAGCTCAAATTTGATTTTGAATGTTTGATGGGGTTGAAATATTGATATTGAATATTTGAGGATCCTCAAAATTTGAAAAATTTCCAAAAAAGCAATTCTTTGTCAATTATATTTGGTTTTTAAATAAGTATTTTCATGATTATCTTATTCTCTTCTTTAATTAAATCATAGATTCAATGCTAATAAAAAGATTTTAAATTATAAATAATAATTTATTTATAGTTTTAAATAGTGATGGAACTAATTATATATTAAAATATAATTATTCAATTTGGTATATATAGCTCTTTTGAACTTAAACTGCATACATAAACACATTTAAAATCTTCAAAATGATGATTAAATAATTAAGGAAAATTAAATAACCAGAATCAGATGGAAACACAGAACTTGATTTTGGTATTTTCATCTTTTTTACTAGATTTTGAAGAATCTGTAGTTATTAGATGACTTACTCAAATAAAAAAAGATGAAATTATTTATCAATTAAAAAAAGTTGATTTAAAATTTTAATAATACAGATGAAAAAAAATAGAATTCAACATTTAAATCACATATTTTATAATTCCAAATGAAGTAGAATATCAATATAGGAAAGTTTGAGTTAGGTTTAAGAATTAGATTTGGGAAATTTGGTATCATAATATAATAACAGGAGGCTCATTCAAAAAATCATATAATTTATGATTCAAAACCTAGGTTTTTCATATAGGAGTTTGAGGTTAAATTCCTTATGATTCGAAGGTGTAATTTAAGTAATCTGACACCCCTTATTGAGAAAAAAAGGCATTTAAAGATCATAATTAATCAAATATAATTTTTCATTTAAATCAATTTTCATTTTTTTCGACTGAACTTACTTGCAATATATATCATTATAATAAGAAAAATTCCTTTCAATTACTCAATAATGACCTATTATTTTTATGAGGCTGTGTACACTTGTTAATAAAAACTAATTAGACAAAATCAACTCATGACAAAGGTATGTATACATTTTTCGGCACAATTTTTTTGCAAAAATCATGGGTTTTCCTATTTTTCTTATCTTTTCATCTTAACACGCTTTATTTGTGAAATTGCAGCTAGTTCATACTTTAAAGCGTTAGAGTGCCAGGATCACCGGTTTAATGTAAGCCTAAGTGTATAGTATTAGTGTTTTGCTAAATATGTTTAAATGGAAAGTTCTTTGAAAATTTACCAAGGAAAATGATAACTTTTCTGGCTGAAAATTTACCAAGTATTTCAAAAAAAAAATTGACCGCAGCTTTTTGTAAGATAATGGATAATGCGTATCAAATATTATAATCAAAGTTTTGATTGTGTCAAAGTTGTAAATTATGAGTTTAAATCACTCAAGCATGAGGCAAGTAAATTTCTGTTCAGATATCCTAAAAAGCGTAGTAAAAGCTGATGGTACAAATGATAATGCAGAATACAATTTCAGCTAAAGTAATGGGCTAAAAAAGTGAAGAAAGCTGAGCTTCAAACGATTTTCGAACTTCTTTAGCAAAGGCTTTGTCCGCCAAAACTTGCCAACCTGCTACGGCAATACCTTTTGCTGAAGAAAGAGTTAATTGATGAGCTTTTTCTGTCGATGCGGCCTTAGTGAACCCTTTGGTATGATTACCCTGACCAGGTTGAGTTGGAATGGCATAGATTGGATGGAGTGATGGCACAACATATGATACATTCCCCTAAAACAGTCAGATTCAAAAAGATATCAAACCATGTTAATTCATTAATTTGAGGACAGAAAGCTGAAAACGTACAAAATCAGTCGAGCCCAGTATTGGTCCTTTCGCAGGTACCTCGATTCCCATCTTTGCCTCCATGTATCGCCTATACTCTCGGCCAAGTGGGGTATTGCTTCGTAAGTCTGAATAGACCATTTCTTCTTTTATCTCATAATGACAACCACTTGATTCTGCTGCAGCTTTAAAACAACGTAGAACGCGTTGTTTTAATTTTTCCATTCCTTCTCGAGTTGGTGCTCGAATGTCATACCTCAACCAGGCATAGTCAGGAATAACTGTTTGATAATTAATTCAAACTTGGAATCAAAATAAATTACTTTTGAAAATCATTCAGGCGAGTGAAGATGTACCATTGGAGACCCAATTTTCTGAACCCTTGATGACACCGTGAACTCTTTCATCAGGGCGAACTACGTACCAAAGCAGCTCAGCATATAAATTGCAATTGAGGGGTGAAGTTGAAAGTTAAAGAGTTTTGATTTTGTAGTATTAAAATCAATAATGACTCAACTCTGTTGTCGTAGGGCTGAGACATTATTGTAAGCGGAAACAGCAGCATCAAGCGCGTTGATTCCTTCCCATGGAGCAGCAGCAGCATGCGCACTGTTAATCAAGCAAAACAGTAAGATTGAATACTTGTGACAGAGGGGGTGAAAGAAACACTTGCTTTTTACCAAAATATTCCACCTTAACTTGGGAGATTGCAAGCATATCCAATAAGCCCCCATACGGGGCTGGGTGAATCATTAAACATGCCTATGAAGAATTGAAAGGTTATAAGATTTGTATATTGAGTGAGTGGATAGATCAAAGGCCTTACATCCATAGATGAATAGGCGCCTTTTTCTATTAACTGAATTTTACCGCCTATAGTTTCTTCAGCTGGAGTGCCCAGTAAGACAACAGTTCCTGGAGTGTTGGTCTGATTGAGCCAATTAAAAAAATGTCACAAGAAGGCATGACAGTGATGAAAGGGATTAAAATTTAAAATTTACTTTTCTTAATGTTACAGCTGTAGCCATGGCAGCTGCAATACCGGCGATGCAAATCAAAGGATGACCACAGGCATGACTGAGAGCAAAACAAGTAAGATGATGAAAGTGATTGAGCCAAATCAAGTTGATAAGCTGACCCGATCCCAGGCAAAGCATCCATTTCTGAGTTAAATCCGACCGTTTGGCCACCTTGACCATGTTTGAAAACTGCTTGAACGGCTGTTGGCATCCCATAGGCATGTCGAGTGACTTTCCAACCTTTAAAACAATCAAAATACTTGAGATCTCTTTTAGCCAATTCAGGTCTTGAGACGAATCCAACCTGGAGTTTTTTCAAATATCTCAGAGATTAAATCATGAGTTTTGAATTCATGCATGGCTATTTCAGCGAATTCGAAGATTTGAAGACTCCAACTTCGCAAACGATGACTTAATGAATCGATTTCGTCCTCTATGAGTAAGATCTGTTGCTGAAGATCATGATGAAAATTCACTAATAGTTGATTCTCAATAGGTTGATAATCGATGAGTGGCTCGATTAAATGTGAAGATTTATAGTAAGATGATGGAAGCTGAGCCTAGAGGAACAATCCAATCAAAATTTCCGATGATGAGTAGACGAAGAATGTAAAATCGATCTCAAAGGACATCGACCTGGTTAACGATCATTAACTCTTTGTCTTGTTTTTCGCATCCTTCGGCCATCTCTTGCTCTTGCTCATGATCTTGATGCGAACTGGATTGACTGGTGATAGAATTCAATATCGTACTAAAGCAACTCAAACGACTCGGCATGGTTAGTATCTAAATTTGGCAAAAGCCAACTCTTTTGGATAACGCAAATTGTAAAATCTCAAATTTAGACTAATACTGTAAATTGGAATTTTCCAAATCTTCCAACAGCCCAATCTCATCAAAGCTCAGCCCTTTCTCACGTTGTATCTCTAAAAAGAGAGCGTAGTGACGTTACCTCATCCTCTCAGTCACCATCTTGACTCCCAGAAAGAGCTTTTCTGTCATGGGATTCCTGTCTTTTTACTGATCATTAATCAAATCGTTTTGGAAAGTTGTCTTTCATATTCTTGAAGCAGAGAAATTTACAACACCACAGTCGGCAGTCAACGTCATCTGCTATCAAAGCACTTTGATCGCAGCAACAATGGTTCTGCACCATTCTTGGGCAACCATAATCTTTCAACGTTGTTTTTCTCAAAATTCATTCATGATATATTTTTTCGTTTACAAACATTTCAACAATCCATTCATGAGAGGCCCTATCTTTTAAGGCCGTGGTGCCAAGATTTGAAGTCGAATCTATTTCTCAAAAGAACAACACAAGAATAGTAAGCAGTTAACCAAAGCGTCTTTGCCTGATTGTTAGCGAGTCGAGATAATTTTGACAAACTTCGCCGTATGGTTCGTCTTGTTCGATTACTTTAGCGAGTCCTTGGTGGGCTAATGAAAGTACTTTCGTAAAAGTTTGCGTGGCAATCGAACTCGTCGTACTTGCCACTGGTGCAAGGTCGCTAACTACTCATCAAAGGCAGAAGACAAATTAGAAATGTGAGTATTTTCTACCCAAGTGTCCTTTGCTTGCTTTCAAGTAGCTGTAGCAAAATCCTTTTTTGCTAAATTGTTCCTAAAATTTAAATTTAATCAAAGAAACTTGATTTCATACACAAAAAATCTCTTGGATCACTAATTTGAGCTTGAGACCAAGCAATGAAATTTCTTGTATCCAGATCGATTTCCTCTGTTCAAGGAAAAAACAAACAGCAATATTGGTTTTTTATTTTTTGTTATTGTACTGGAAAGAAGGGCAGATCAAAGGGAATGATTCGACCTCCTAGCTTACGCTTGCTTTCAACTTCCGACTTTTTCAGCTGTGGAGTAGAAAAGAGCCGGGCAGGCTCATTGAATGACATTAAAGAAGATCGTCGACCCCTTCGAAATCGACAATGCAAACCCAACGGTAATCTCTTTCAGTTTCAGACCATCAACGAATCTACCAACCATTTTATATGAACAATGTACTGCGAAACTGACAGCTTAACAGGCGTTTCCCGCTGAAGGCGCGAGGCACTTTGTACGGCGCTGGATTCAATACCACCCATTTCAAAGTAGCCTGGCCTCTCAAAGTCACTTTCATATGCACCTGCACTAGCCCGATTAGCCAAGGTACTTCTCCGGTTCCAGGGAAATCGACTTTCAACGTCACCGCCAAGCCCACTACTTTCGTAGCTGGGGGCTCGATGCCTTCCCATAACCTTTTTAGACAAGCATCAAAACCCGATGGTGTCAAAACTCAAGTTTTGAAAATTCCAGAAAGCTGAAAAAACCAGCCTGTTCATGGATTTCTTCTATTCTTTCCGGAGGCTCTCCAAGGCCAAAATTAAGCCAGGCTTGAAAAATCGCAATATACGTTATGAATTAGTACAATAATTACAACAAAATGATCCAAGCATATACTCAAAGCTTTAACGCACGCGCTGGATCATTGACTTCTGAACTGCCTAAAGAAGAAGTCTCTGAGCCAGAGAGCTGATCCTGTAAATGAAGCCAATCGGTTGCACCCAAACCTTCACCAACCGACCCTCTTGCAGACTGGAGCCCATTAACTTCGTTTTCCATTGCCCCATGATCTTTAAAGGCTGTTTCTATCAGTTTGCATTGGTGAATTAATTTTGAAAAAATAGGTGCCGTTTATATTAGTCCCCGAATTAAACAAAGAGATTTGAATGAAAAATTATGAATTGAGAAGTACTTGGCCCTTGTTCAACTTGAAAAGATGGCACCCTCACACAGGCGTTCCACAATAACCTTAGATCACGTGCTTTGACTTTTTATGCGGTTTGGTCGTTAAAAGAATTTAAAAACCAAATAAATGACCATTAAAAGTCAAAAAATGTGAATGCCCTAAAACTTGATAGGATGTTAAGAGTCAAAGGGGTGTAATGAAATATGACCTAAACGATATGGAGGGGCCTCGTAAACCAAGGTTTTAGTCAACGCTTGAAGCTTTTGGCCCAGTCTACGACTTTGTTGCTTATCAACCCTACGCAAGCGTTCGACTCGATAACTGTTTCTCATGGAAGTAAGCTCTTCAGCGCTGAGTGTCGTAATTGGATCAATTAAAACTTTATTCATCTTTCTTCGCGGTAGGTCCCCTACAGCCTCCAGTTTTCTCTTTGGGCCCATGGGTTGCTGAGTGAAGGTGACATTTAGAGGCCCTAAAGATTCAAGTTCGTGCTCTGAATCCAGAAATCGATGATCAAATTTTGAAGGGGGTTCTAGCTCAAATTGGCCTTCTGATTCAATTGGGAAGGCGTCTTTTACCTGAATAAACGAAAAACATTTTATAAATCTAGCTTTTGGAAATCTGAAAAAAAAAGTTGTAAAAATCAAACGACAAACTTCAGCTTCTATCATTCTTTCTCCATCTATAAAACTGCGCCCATCGTCGAGTGCTGAATTAAGTCTCTCTCTTTTGGTCTGACCTCGTCCAATTTCACTTTCTTGAGGGAAGTTATGAAATCTAGCCATGTCAAAAAAAAACAAAGAGATTGACGAAATTTAGATAAAATTTTAGTAAGTAAATATACTGTACTGCTAATATTTGAAATTCATGAGTTGTTTTAAAGCTTTAGGTTTTTGCTGGATAAGCATATCAACGGTTTTTAATAATAGTCTACTGTTGAAATTATTTTTTTTCAGGAACATTTTTTTTAATTGTAATTTTCTTCTTAAAGTTCAAAACAAAGAAAAATAAACTAAAATTTTAGTTAATTTTTTTTATCAAAATTTTTTATAAATGATTTATTTTATATATTTTAAATTAATTCAATTTATATATTTATTTACTATTCTTTTATTGAAATTACTTAACTTGTGTGAATTTAAACGATATTCTTGTGTTAAATTTTGAGAATTTAAATGATTTTGTGGTAAGATTCCAAGGTCTACCGTCATATCTTCATTCTATTAAAAAAAATCAGAGTTTTAAAACTTCATCACTTCTTTGTCAAAAAAAAATAGAAAAAAATAATATATATATATATATTACATTTTCAATATTAAAACCATTTAAATTTAAATCAGATTCAAAATATTCGTGAAATTGAAAATTTTCATTTTTATCGGATAATTGACTAAGTGAAAGATGTTCTTCATTTAAATTTATATCAAAATTTTTTGATATAAAATTATTTTCATTATTTATTAAAGCTTTATCATTTGAAGAAGTTGAAAACCCTTAAATTAATTAATTTTTTTTAAAAAAGAAAATTCATCCCAAAAAATAAAAAAATTGAATAAATAAATAAATAAAATCTGTCAGTTTTATAAAACGAAAAAAAAAAAAAAAAAGATGAAAAAGATAAAATTATTAAAAAAAAAAAAAATTAAATCATTTTTAAATGAATTTTAATTTTTTTTATTCAAACTTTTAAAAATTGAGTATTATTTTTTTAACTTACAAAAATTTTCATTAGATTTTTTACCTTGAGTAACATTTGAATCAGAATAATAATAGTAGTTATAATCATTATTATTATTGTTATTAAATTTTGAATTAAATAAAAATGGATCTAAATCTTCAAAATCAAATAATTCTTGAAATGTAAATTGATTTTTATTATGAGAAATTGTAATAGTTTCTAATCTAAAAATAAAAAATAAAAAGAAAAAAAAATATTTCAATTATTTTGAAAATAATGATAGAATTATAAAATGTATATATAAATATATATAGATGAAATAAAACCTTTGATTATCAAGATTGGGATCTAAAATACCCCCTTTGGTACTACTAGCACGAGATATATCCTTATCGTTTAAATTATTATTGTTATTTTTATTAGAAGAATGATAGCAAATTGACATTTCAAGTATAATATATAAAAAAAGGAAGTTATACAAAAATTTCCATTAGCATTACATTAATTTTGCGATTTTTTTTTTTAGTTATAACTGAGAAATACTGCTTACATTACAATCCTTTTTAGATGAATTTGAATCTTTGATAAGCTTAGAAGTATTTTGAACTTCTAATTGAAACAAAGACCATTGCTTTTGTATCAATTTAATAATCAAAAAAAGAACATTTATATATTAATTATATATTTAAATTTAATCACAAGAACCTAAAAGTAAATTTCTTTAAAGTAATGGGGAATTTTCTTTTTTTCGTATTTTTTCAAAATAAAAAATAAAAAAACTATACTCACCTGTCCATAAATTCTTACTATACCAAGCAATAAGCTACTTGACAATCGTAATGCCAATGGTTCAGGTGGTTGAGCTAAATTTAAACTTTTATCATCACGTTAACAATTTTTTTAATAATAATTAGAGACTTGATAAAAATTCCTTCATTAAAAAAAAAAAAAAAAGTTTATCACACCAAGCCTCAGGTAAATTTGCATTTAATAATTCTTTTTTTGAAATTTTATTAATTAATGATTTAGAATGGCAATTTGTTGATGCTAGCCAATAAATTCCAAATCCTGAACGATTTCTTTTGGAAAGAAGTTCTGTAGAAAAAAACATTTTCTTTACTTCTTTAATAGGGATGATGATTGTGTTCTTGGTTTTGTGTTTTTTAAGCTTATATAGAAAAAATAGAAAGATGGATGTAAGTGATGGGAAGGTTAAGGCAAACACGCTGTACATCTGAGAATCATCTCAGCTCATTATCATTAACGATGAAGCAGATGGAATACCCATTTGAGATGAATTTTAAGCGTTTTTTGTAAGTCCGATCTTGAACAACAGATATACAGCCCACAGTACGCGCTTAAAGCTTTCTTTTAATGAATATTTGAGTGGGAATTTCCTAACTGATAAGACCAATTTTTTAAATTTTTCTCAAGTCTCAAGGTGCGTAATTTGGGATACAACCTAATCACAAACCTCTTTGGAAAGGGGCATTAAACTCAGAGAGCATGTCGATGGCGGTACCTCAAATCTTGGCTAGATGTACCACCATCGCAATCCGTCATTCACAGTAGAGATCTTCTAAGAGGCCCATCAATAAATAAGTGAGACGACGTAAGAATTCGTTCAAGAAGATTTTATTCTCAGGTTTCGTAGCCGAATTCTGATCTCCATGCAGATATTGGTTGGCTTAGAAAATGAGATTTATAGACTTGAGACTCAAAACTAAGCTCATGTTTTTGGAAATTATACGCAAATTTATATATAATGAGTGAGTGCATCTGGAGTGATTCTAGAACAGGTTATCCACAAAACGCCGACGATACATAACTTGAATATTTTGACGAGATTTCCTTGTCTTGAACAAAGCACTACGGTCATATTTGAGATTTTGTTCAGATGAGTGAAAACAGCTTGGGGTGGTTATTCAAGACGGTGTGACTGGCTGTTTATGAACTTGGGCTTTTGCTAAATTTGATGATGATGAGAGTGTTTTTTATGGAATTATTAATTTTTTATTGAAAAACTTTTTAAATTTAATTTGGCATCCATCCAAAAAGAAAAATAATCATACTGTAGATCAAATTTATATTAAATTTTAATAAGGGGGGTCAGTCCTTGCAGCGGCAGATAGACTACGCTGCATCTCTTGACAAATATTCTATAACCTAACTTGTGAATATAATATAAAACATACCTAGAATATGTCATAAATGCAAAATCAACAATTTGTCATGAGTGATACCACATTGAGAAAAGGTTCTCACCAAAAGATTTTCCCCATACACAACTTGTGAGCCTTAGAGGGCTTTTCATATACCCAAAAGACCACAAATAACAAAATAAGATACAAATATAAATAGAATGAATTTATTTATATTATCAAAATAAAAATAAAAATAAAAATACAAATTTATATACAAAAATAAAAAATTAATTATAATTTAAAATAAAAATTACATTAAATTTTAGAATTATGAAAATACATTTTTACTTAAAAAAAATCAAAAAAAATGAAAGAAATTAAAATATTTTTGGTAAAAAGTTACATAAAATATATTATAACTTTTTATCCAATAAATAAACATAAGAAAATTACTACACCATTGGATTCTTAATAAAAAATAAGGTGGGGTCACCTCTGGGTAAAATTTCTGTAACTCAACTTTAAATAAGCTTAAATTAAATTGGTAGTAATTTCTGTACTAAAGCTGAAAATCCTCAAAACCTTAGTTTAATTCTCACCACATGTGGTTTCAACCATTAATTTTTGTGTTAAAATTGAGGTGTTGTGTGTAGTTTAGAAGTTATGAGGAATTGAAGTATTTTCAATTGAAATCTTAGAATGTGCACGTGTATTACATAAGTGAACTTCAATTGACATATGAGGTGTCAATTATTGAAGTAAGTGTATTGTAAAGTGCAATTGAATTGTATGTGTAAATTACAAGTGTATTACATGATGAGGAATTAAAGAAAAGATAAATTGGAAATATTAATTCTGGGGGGGAAAAGGAACTCTAGCTCCAAGGGGGAGCCAGGCCCCCAAAATCCTTGCTGACAGGCATGGGATGTCAAAATACATGCAAAAGTTCATCACTTTTAGCCTGTAATTGAGTCACAGGGTCTGTGACTCAATTGATAATGAGGTTTGGATACCAACCAGGGCAGTTTTAGCTGTTGCCAAGAGGGTAAAACTACCCTTAAGTTAAAAAAATCATAGTAAAAACAGTTTTAACCAGTTTCTACATCTCTTACACACATTCTGACGTGTTTTGAAGACTCTAGACCAGGTATTACTATAGTAATGGCTGATTTAAGGGTCTAAAATGGCTAAAACCAGCCCTTTTTTGTCTAAACCAGGGTTCAATGATGCTATAGCTGGCTTTTCTGTTTTCAGAGTGTTTTCCACAACTGAAAATAATAAATTTTACTTTTGGAGTAAGAAAATTGATGGCTATAAAAGAATGTCTTCTTTGCCCCACTTTTCTCTTCATGTTAGAATCTTTTCCTTTTAAAATTAGTTTAAACACTGTTAAACCAATCAATAAAAGATTCCAACCACCTTTTTTGTATGCTTTTAAACCTTTTAACCATGCGAAAAAATCATTAAAATCATTGTTTGTAACTCTTATAATCATTTTTACCCCTTGAACCACCCCATAAGTGAATTGAATCATCTTTCATCACTGTTAGCTTTGTCACTTTGTTTCCAAATTCACTCTGGTCAATTTTGGGTGTGTTTTCTGTTTAAATATTGTTTTAAAGACTTTGTTATTTAATTAATTGCTTAGAATTCTTTTCTCAATTAATTCCAATTGAAATTGCTCTTGAAGAAATTTCTTTTGTAGCCTTGAATATCTCTTGTAGAGTATTTTTGGATAAATTTTTATTGTTGGTAAAACAATAAATCTTTATAATTGTCACAGGGGCTCTTATGGAAGCAAGAGGGCCTGGCACTCAGGAGCCAAGAGCTCACTTGGAGGGCTCTAAAAGATATAAGGAATAATAAAGATTAAATTTCTTTAAAGAAGAAGAATGGAAAAGACAAGTATGCCAAAGATAAAAGAAAAGATAATGAAAGGAGCCAAAGGTCAAGAAGCCAACCAAGTGAATCCTTAATTTACTGTTTCAACCTGCCAGAAAAGGAAATGGAATTAGTAAAGGATATGACCACCAATATCCACTGACAGGCAAGGAAAAAAAAGAGAAAGGGTGCTGAATGACTGACTTAAGATTATCAGTATTAACTTTGATAAAGTAAAATAAAATAAAGATAAAAATAAATCCAATATATTAATTAACTGGGGAAAAAGTCCCCAGGTGCTGAAAGGTGGCCAGTATATGTGAAAAGTTGAAAGACTGATTGTCACAGGGGCTCTTCTAAAATGAAGAGGGCCTGGCACTCAGTGAACAGACTTACTTATGGAGGGCTCAGAAGAAATACTCAAATGATAAGAGTAATGGAGTAGGAGGATAAATTCCTAGTCATAAAATAATAAGCATAAAAGATAAGAGAGACAAAGCAAAAACAATAATAAAGAGCCAACCACAAATAATCCTGTACCACTGTTTCAACCTGTTCAGAAAAGAGAAAAGGATTAATAAAGGATATGGCCACCAGGACTCTACTGAACAGGTGAGGGAAGGCAAAGACTAACTTAATAAATAATAAAATAATATTTCTTAAATGAGAAATAATATAATATTAAATAATAAATCCAATATTTTAATTAACTGGGGGAAAAACCCCCAGGTGGGTGAAGAGGGGCTGGTATATGTGAGAAATACCAGCCTTGGAGTTTGAGTGCTGACATACTTGTCTGTATGCTGGAAGAAGTTGGATGTGGGATTGAATCCTGTATTGGTGAATCCAATACAGGTTATACAGTCAATACAGGTATTTGGGCCTGTATTGATTACAGGACTGTATTTGGTGAATCCTGTATTTGGGTCTTGCCTGTATGAAACTGTATTGAGGTCTGAAAACTGTATTTGGAGACTGTTGAATGAAACCCCCTTGCTGATTGGGTTTTGAGGGGTATCAATGAAGTAATGATTGTAGAATATGATTGGTAATGCCCCTGCCTCCTTGGCTGTGACATTATCCCCCTCTTGAAAATGGTGAGTTCTGAGCACCATAAGTACAGTGAGTCTTGATGAGCTTGAAACAATCCATACAGTTCTTTCCCCCAATTCCTTAAATTTATCCCATTAAACTTTCTTCTTCAAACAATACTCAAACAAATCTTCACTTGATAACTTGTAGGTATTTTCCCCTTGATCTTGATTCTGAATTCCCTATTTTACTTCAAAATACTTTCATTCTTCTTAAAATTTCTTCATTCTTGTCTTGAGTGTCTTCACCAAAACTTTTCTTGAGTCCTCATGGCTTTTGAAAAGTGGGCGACCTGGGTTTATGTACCAAGAACACCTGATATCATCATAATTTTCATCTTGAGAGTGCTGGCATAAGGTGGCCAATACTTGAGGTTATGGACCATTTCAGAGGTCCTGGCCAAAATCCTTGATTTTGTGATTAAACGGGGATTTTAGCCAATTCGCGCAAAAATGCGCAAAATGCGCAAATGCGCATATATGCCATAATGGCATATAATGCTGAAAAAATTGAAAGAAATTGATTTCTGATGAAAATTGGCCTTATAGAGTATCCTGGCCATTTTGCGCAAAATGTGCAAAGTGCGCAAATGCGCATTTATGATGAAATGGGCCAAAAAGGCCTTTTGAAGCCTTTTGACAAGATAAAGAGGCCTTTTGCGCAAATTTGCGCAAAAGTGCACAAATGCGCAAAAATGCGCAAAATGCGCAAATTTGCCAATATGCCTAATTAAGCATATTTTGATGGAAAATGATAAAAAATGAGCTATTTTGAAGTTTTGAGGTCTGATGTGGCCATTTGTGCCAAAGTGCATAAATCCATGAAATTGGCCAATTGGGCCATTTGAAGCAGTTTTTTCTTCTTTTGATCTTGATTTCTTCTTGAATGTCTTCCTTCTTATCCCCTCCTTGACTGGTGAATTGCCATAAATGCCTTGCTGACTTGCAATTGCCCATAATTCTCTTGGTCTTGAATTTGAAATTTTGACTTGAAGATGAGTTCAAAGCTGACTTCCCTTTGTGATTCCAATCACTCTGATTCCCCACCTTCTGTAATTTATGGTCCTGGTGTTTTTGATAACTTGAGGGAGCTTTCTGAAGAGAGTATGGCCCCTACAGAGATTTGGGACATCAAGAAAACCCATAATGGTTTTAAATCTGTCAGAGTTATTGAACCACCCTGCACCAATTGTAAGAGGAAAGGGATTCCTTGTGTGGAATCTGCTACTGCTAGGTCCACCAGGTGTCAATTTTGCAATCTTGGAAAAAGAAACTGTTCTCAAGCCCACTATAGCTTTCCTGAAGATGCCAGAAGATTATGGAGCAGCATCAATCAGGGTGGAAGATTTGGATTGGAAGCTCCTGTTGATGAACCTCCCACCTCTGATGCCACTCCTGGTCACTCCAATTGTGAGTTGACTGGCCATAAAATTGATGGGTTACTGACTTCTATGTTTTCTTTTCTTCTTCTTCAGTGACTGGATCTAGAATGAGAGGTGTCCAACAATGGAATAATACCAGTGGTTCCTGGGCAGCCATTGGAGGATCAATTCACCCCCAAGGAAATCCCATTGGAGTGGCCCCAGAGGTTCCCATTTTGGTTACCAGAAAGGATGGAAGACTTGGAAAATTGAAGAGAAATTTGGTGGTTCAAGATGAAAATGATACTGATGCTGAAGGCAGTGATGAGATTGATGGAGAAGAGCTTGAAATGACTACCCCAATCCACCTCACAATCCCCAGTCCAAGCCAGTACCACCAATAATGAAGTGATCAGGTCCCCCCAACCACCTCAGCTTCCAATTAGATCCCCAACAAGGCCCTCCACACTTGCCTCCACCTCTACCAATATCCAACCACCAGTGGCCAGCACTTCTAGAGACCCAATGTCTCCAGAACCAGAATCAATCTTTGAAAACCGTTGCTGCTGGAATATTACTGGCAACTTCACTGATCAGAAAAGGGTGAACAAGAAGGTGGTCACCACTCTATTTGCTGAAGTTGATGCTTTGACTGAGGTGTTTGTTGATAAGGCTATGAAGAGTGCTATTCCAGGGCAGCCCACTGCTGCTTTGGCCAGGGAGGCAGTTGCTTATGAAGATGCCATGGTTGCTAAGTTTAGAGAAGCCTTGAAGAAATTTTGATTAGGATTATCTGTAGCTGGTCTTTACCATTAATAGTGTTTGCTCTTGATTATTAAATAAATTGACTCCCCAAACAAGATATGGGAGTTATGATTGCTGCTTTTGAAACAAGAAATGAAAAATAAATCATACAAGTAAAAGAAATGAAAATAAAAAATAAAAAATGAAAAAGAATTGAGAGAAAAAGAGAGTAAAGAAAGAAATAAGAAATTCCTGAGGGCTGTCCTTCTTGTGGTGAGTTTCTTGATTTTGGCCAAAATGTTCTGAAAGATAAAATCAAGCATTTGATGCTCACAGTGTGGCCAAGGTAATGTTTTACAAGAAGTAGACCCCTCAGGGATGCATACCAGGAGATGGAACTTACTTTCATAACTTCCACTCCCCACCAAGCACCATAAATGAAAAAGAAATTATGCCATAACATGAATTGTGGTAGTGAATGTCTTGAAAGATAATTTATGGCATGATTAAAGAAAGAAAAGAAAATAAGAGAAAGATTGGGCCATATCTTGATGAAAGGTCCAAATCTTGAGGGTATGATGTTGCAAGGCCTTCTGAACCTGTCCAAAGAATTGACAAGTGCTCACAAAGTGGCCAAGGTGATGCTTACAACAAATTTGGGTAGAATACCCCCTTGAAGGTGCATGCCAGGAGAGGAACTTACTTTCATAAACTCCAATCCCCACCAAGCACCATAAATCAAACTCTTGAGGCATTTGGGCCAGGCTTGTCTGGATACAAAGTGTGAAAATCCTTGACAAGGTCTGGGGAGTTGGTAAGGTTGGAAGCTGGTTCCCAAGTTGTTCTTTCTGGGTCTTCATTGAATCCTTTCCACTCCACTAAATACCATAATGAACCTCTCTTGAGTTTTGAGTCCAGAACCTGAGCCACTTCCCACTCTTCTTGCTCTTCCACTATTACTGGAGGTGGTGGCAATTGGTGTTGATTTGGGATAGTTGATTTCTTTACTGGTTCTAGCAAGGACACATGGAAAACAGGGTGAACTGACTTCCATTGTTGAGGCAACTTGAGGTGATATGCATGGCTGCCAATCTTTTTGAGAACTTCAAAGGGTCCCAACCATCTTTCTGAAAGCTTTTTGGTGGGTCTTGTTGTCTTGATGTTCTTGGAAGCTAGCCATACTTTGTCCCCAGGTTGGAAATCAGGTGGAATTGCTCTATTTCTATCTGAATACTTCTTAAAACGCTTTATTTCTGACTCTAATTCTTCTTTGACAACTTGCTGTAATGATTGGAGTTTTGATGATAACTTTCCAGCAGGTGTATCTTGAGAAATGTGAATTGAATCAAAGCTGGGATTTCTTCCATAAATAGTGAAAAATGGAGACTGTTTTGTTGATGAATGTTCTGCATTATTATAGGCGAATTCAGCCAGAGGGAGCCAGGTGTGCCAGTCATCTTGATGGTAACTGACATACATCCAAAGATACTGTTCTAGAATCTGATTTACCCTCTCTGTCTGTCCATCTGTTTCAGGGTGAAAGGCAAAGAAGCAATTTCTGAGTTAATTAAAATAATGTCACAGGGGCTCTTCTAAAATGAAGAGGGCCTGGCACTCAGTGAACAGACTTACTTATGGAGGGCTCAGAAGAAATACTCAAATGATAAGAGTAATGGAGTAGGAGGATAAATTCCTAGTCATAAAATAATAAGCATAAAAGATAAGAGAGACAAAACAAAACAAATAATAAAGAGCCAACCACAAATAATCCTGTACCACTGTTTCAACCTGTTCAGAAAAGAGAAAAGGATTAATAAAGGATATGGCCACCAGGACTCTACTGAACAGGTGAGGGAAGGCAAAGACTAACTTAATAAATAATAAAATAATATTTCTTAAATGAGAAATAATATAATATTAAATAATAAATCCAATATTTTAATTAACTGGGGCAAAAACCCCCAGGTGGGTGAAGAGGGGCTGGTATATGTGAGAAATACCAGCCTTGGAGTTTGAGTGCTGAGATACTTATCTGTATGCTGGAAGAAGTTGGATGTGGGATTGAATCCTGTATTGGTGAATCCAATACAGGTTATACAGTCAATACAGGTATTTGCGCCTGTATTGATTACAGGACTGTATTTGGTGAATCCTGTATTTGGGTCTTGCCTGTATGAAGCTGCATTGAGGTCTGAAAACTGTATTTGGAGACTGTTGAATGAAACCCCCTTGCTGATTGGGTTTTGAGGGGTATCAATGAAGTAATGATTGTAGAATATGATTGGTAATGCCCCTGCCTCCTTGGCTGTGACACTGATCCTGGAAGGTGAGTCACCGGCTGTATTGTCTGAATTGGGTCAATACAGCTCTGGCCATCTTGAAAATTGAACTGTGTGATTGAATTCCCACAGTGGAATATGAATTGGCCCAATTGGGACAAGTACATACGGGTTAATTGATTGACGCCTGAATGGACCAATTGAGTTGTCCAAGGAGTATTGAAATACTTGATTCCTTGACAACTGATTGAAATGATGTATAACCTCTGAGAATGCCCTTGGAATAATCCTGAATGAAATTGCAAACCCAGCTCCTGCAGGGTCAGGTGATGGGGATCCTTGAATGGTCTTCTGATTGCCGCCATGGATTGCCAGACTGATGAGTTAAGAAATCCTCCTTTGAAATGGGCGTTGAATTTTGGGACGTTGATTTGGAAAGATGGAATTGGGTCCTGAAAAGTCATCAATTGAATTGCTGAGCAAAAATGGTGCATAATGGTATATAATACCATATATGCACCACTCCTGCAACCTTGAGTATGGGGTGCATGGAGGATTGGAAGGATTCCCCTTAAGGTGAGGGGAAAGCTTGAGCTGAGCTGATCTTGTGGCCTCTGGTGGTTACCAAAGGCCATGGGCTGAAAAGTGGTCCATGATGATTGTGGGCCAAAATGGGTCCTATGGTGATTTATGGCCATTTTGGGTTTGATGAGATTTGGGGCCAAATTTGGCTCAGGTGGGCCCAATTGTGGTTTGGGAGCTAATGGACTGCCCCCTTTGGCCCCTTTTGACCTCATTGGATTATGTCAAAAGGGGCGTAATTGGCTCATGGACCATAGAGGCTGTAGGGGGCCTAAATGGCCCAAAAAGGCCATTTAGGACAGGGACCCCCTAATGAAAAGGGTTGGCCCAGTGCCTATGATGAGGGCTAGGAGACAAGGAGACCCCCCAGGCCCAAAAAAAAAGATAGAGGCCTTGGGGTTGGGGATATGGGCATTGGCCAGAGAGGCCAATGATGGCAGGACATGGCCTGAGGCCAAATTGGCCATAAAGATATGGTGTGGCCAATTGGCCCCCAACTTGGTCCCAGGTTGGAATTGCCGCAACACCAATGGAGGAGGGTCATTCTTTGTGGTTGTGACAGTACCCCCCTACCTTGAATGGTGAGCTCCTGAGCACCAAGATAAGGTAGAAGCCTGTTGAGGCTGTTGAGACAGATTGGACGTAGGGATTCCAGAGGTATTTGAATCTTGCAAAGAAACTTTTGAACTGATAAATGTGTTGGCATATGAATTGAGGTTTACTTGGTCTTCTCTTGACACTTGGCTTGAAAATGTTGAAGACATGATTTTGGCGTAAAGATTTTTGCAATAAGATTCATAAGAAAAGAAATTTAAGAAGATATAAAGAATAAAAAAGTGAAAGAAACAAATATAAAGAAAGAAAAAATGAATTTTGAGGGGGAGTCCAATCTTCATCACCAATTTTGACAGTTGATTTTGAAAGTGGCCAAGGACCTGGATAAAAGAATTTGATGCCAGGTGCTGACAGAGTGGCCAAGGTGGTGTTTTGAAAGATTGTAGACCCCTCAGGGAAGTGCACACCAGGAGAGGAACTTACTTTTGGTAGTTACTAATCCCGCCAGTGCCATAAATAAGAAAAGTTTTGATAAAAGAATGTGTTGAAGGGATAATATCTTCGGAAGGAAAATAAGAGAGAAATGGTCCATTTACCCAAGTGTAAATGGCCATAAATTGCAATTGATGTTGAAACCCAGGCCAAAAGATCTGTGTCCAAATTGCAAAGTGCTCACAGAGTGGCCAGGGTGATTCTTACAACAGAAGAGTAGAATTTCCCTAAAGGTGCATACCAGGAGTGGGACTTAATTTTGGTAATTCCTCTCCCCACCAAGCACCATAGAATTCAAGCTTTTGAAGAATTGGGTCCTGGCTTGTCAGGATACATAGAATGAAAATCTTTGACAAATTGAGGACAATTATTGAGGTTTTCAGCTGGTTTCCATGTGGATCTTTCTGAGTCTTGACTGAAACATTTCCATTCCACCAGATACCATAACTTTCTTCTTTTGAGCTTTGAATCCAGTGTTTGAGAGACTTCTCATTCCTCTTCTTCTTCAATGATGATTGGAGGAGGAGGCTCTTGGTGCCTATTTGGGCTTGTTGATGTCTTGACTGGTTCCAAGAGTGAAATATGGAAGACTGGGTGGATGGATTTCCAGTGAGATGGGAGCTTGAGGGGGTAAGCATGAGTACTGAATTTCTTCAAGATTGGAAAAGGACCCAACCATCTTTCAGACAGTCTCTTGGTGGGTCTGGTTGATTTGATGTTCTTGGAAGAAAGCCATACCATGTCACCAGGATTGAAAACAGGTGGACTTGCTCTACTTTTATATGCATAACTCTTACACCTGCTTATGGCAACTTCAAGTTCTCTATTGACATCTTGCTGTACTGATTGGAATTTTGTTGATAACTTTCCAGCAGGAGTATCTTGAGTGATGTGAACTGAGTCAAATTGTGGATCTCTTCCATAAACAGCAAAAAACAGCAATTTCTTGGTTGAAGAGTGGTCAGAATTATTGTAGGCAAGTTCAGCCAGAGGGAGCCAGGTGTTCCAATCATCTTGATAATAACTGACATACATCCAAAGATACTGTTCTAGTATATGATTTACCCTCCATGTCTGTCCATCAGTTTCTGGATGGTAAGCAGTTGAAAAAGATTGGTCCAAAAGGAAGAAACAAAAAGGGAACCTCTATCACTGACAATGCTTGAAGGAAGGCCATGATTTACAAAGATATTCTTGATTAATAAATGGGCCAAATCTAGTGAAGTGATTGAAGAAATTGTTAGAATGAAACATGCCATTTTTGAGAATCTGTCCACTATGACAAGGATTGATTCAACTGAATTGGACAGTGGCAGTTGAGTGATGAAATCCATTGAAAGACAAATCCAAGGACCATTTGGAATTGGAAGAGGCTTGAGGAGTCCAAACTTCTTATGATGGATATTCTTGTTTCTTGAGCACTGTTGACAGGATGAGACATAATCCTTGATGAATTGAGTCATGCCGGACCAGTGGAAATCCTGCTTGACAAGTTTGAGAGTCTTCTCTTGGCCAGAGTGTCCAGCTAGAGGAGAATCATGACTCTTTTGAAGAATACTGAGTTGAATTTTGGGGTCATTTGGGACCACAACCCAATCTTTGAAGAGAAGAAGTTGGGAAGAGGAATCAAGAGAATAATCCTGAATTTATTTACCTTTTCCCAATTCTTGAAGGATACTTCTGTACTGATAATTGTGCCATAGAGCCTTCTGAATTGAATCAATAAAATTCAAAAAAGATTCCACCTTGACTGCAAAATATCTTGAAGGGTGGACTTCATCCTGCTTGATGAGCTGTTGAAAGTTCATTGGATTCTTGCTGATGAAATCCTCCCCCTTCTTCAGATAGACATTGTCCCAATGTGATAAGGCATCCAGAATAGTAGCTAGGCGGCCAGGGCGGTCAGTGATTGAGAAATAGAATTCAGAAAGGAACTCAGCCCAGCGGGCTTGACAGCAAGTAAGGACTTTTGAAGAAATAAAGTACTGAAGAGAGGAATGATTGGTGAGAACTTCAAAAGGAGAGGACAGAGAAAGAAGAAAAGCCCTCCAGCACTTGAGAGCCCAGATTATGCCAAGGAGTTCCTTGTCATGAATCTCATAGTTGAGCTCTGCTGGGATAAGCTTGCGGCTGTTGAATGCAATGGGATGTTTTCCTGAGTACAGCACCCAAGGCATAATTGGATGCATCGGTCTCTACAATGGTGGGTAGAGAAGGATTGGAGCGGTGGTGAAAGCCTCTTTGAGTTGGTGAAACTGACTGAGAGCTTCTTCATTGAGGGGGGAACAGGAATATTTCTTGAGGAAACTGGTGAGTGAACTGATCTTATTTGAATAATTCTGGATGAAACAGCGGTAGAAGTTGGAGAAGCCAAGGAAAGATTGAAGAGCCTTGAGGCTTCTTGGAGGTGGCCAATTGAGAATCTGCTAGACTTCTGCTTGGTCCATCTTGAGGCCTTCAGAAGAAACAACATAACCAAGGTATTCTACACTAGAGACATGAAATAGGCACTTTGAAGCCTTAGCAAAAAGGTTATTGGCTCTGAGTCTGGAAAGAACAGTGGGCACATGAGTGACATGTTCTTCCTCAGATTTGGAAAAGACCATAATTTCATCCAAATAAACCACAACATAAACATCAATCAGATCTTGGAAAATATCATTGACAAGATTCTGAAAAGAGGCAGGAGCATTGGTGAGCCTAAATGGCATAACCAAGTACTCAAAACTGCCATATTTAGTTCTGAAGCATGTCAAATTTTCATCACCCTCCTTGATTCTGAGCAGGTTACATGCACCACGCAAATCAATCTTGGAGAAGATAGAAGAACCATTAAAGAAATTGAGAAGCTGATTCATAGGAGGAACAGGATACTTGTTTTTCCTAGTAACAGCATTGTGTTTGCAGTAATCAACACACAAACGGAGGCCACCATCTTTCTTTTTGACAAAGAGGACAGGTGCTCCTGTTGAAGAGGAGCTTGGCCCAATGAAACCCTTTTCTACATTCTCTGAAATGTAGGCCCTGAGTTTATCTGACTCTTGTTTTGATAAAGAGTAGATCACCCCAACTGGAGGTAGAGACCCCTCCAGCTTGATATGAGGATCACAGGTGCGGTGAGGAGGAAGTTTTTCTGCTTTCACCTTGGATAATACATCCAAATATTGGTGATAAGTAGAAGGAACAACCTTCATCACGGTTTCTATTTCTTCTGGCTCTTCCTCTTCATCCCACAACTCCTCCAGGGAGTCATGATAAGATGAAGGAGGAAGGTCCATATTCCCAAAGAAGAGATGAAGTGAAGATACAGAATTATCTTCTTCAACATCTTGAATCTCTTTGAAGAACTCATCTCCAGATAATGGTAATGACTGAGGGGAATTTATGGAAGGAATATGGACAGAAGATGGAAATGATGGTGTTCTAGAATCACCAACCAGAGCTGAACATGATTTGGCAGAAGAAAAGTCATTATGGAAACAATTAGAAGGATCAGAATAGTCCTTATGATCAGTATTAAAGGTGATCAGCCCTTGCCTCCAATCAATAGAAGGATTAAAATGATTTAGAAAGTCAAATCCTAATATGAGGTCTTCTCCCTTGGGAGTATCAATGACTAAAAAGTCCCATTCAAAGCTCGGGAAGGAAGGGAGCTCAACCATATATTTAGCATCATGAGTCACAAAAAGGAAGGGGACTGAGAGGAGTCCAAAATTATAAGAGGAATCTTCTCTGGAAGTTCTGACCTAGTCAATGAGTACTTGTGAACAAACTGCTTTGAAATAAATGAGTTTGTAGCACCAGAATCAATGAGAATACTGTAAAAAACATCAGAAAGAGAAGAAAAAACAAAAAATTTAAGAGAATTATTGACACCAGTATTAAGAATGCACAATTGTGCTCTGGATGGAAAAAAGTGAAGACCATTGAACACATCATGATCTTCACTCAGGCTTTTGCCTGGCTGGGAAAACTGCCTGACAGTTGGGTAAGCTTGTTTTGAGGCCTTTTGACACAGGACTCAAGACTATTCTTCCCACCACAATAAGTATACAAGCCCTCCTTGATTCTTCTTTCTTTTTCAGAACATTTCAACTTGAAGTTCTTATTCAACAAGGAAGAATGGGGCTTGTCCCACTTTTGAGAATGAAAATTCTTCTTCTTATGACTTGAGCTTGAAGAATTTTGATAATGAGAAGAGTTTGACTTTGGGGCTTCAGGATTCTTCTCTTGATGATGATTCTTCTCCTTTCGACTCTCATGGTACCTTTTATCAAGTTCCAGGCTGAAATCCATTAAATCTTGAAGAGGATCAATATTTCAAGGATGGGAGGCCAAACCCTTCCTGAAATGATGAATAAGAGCCCTTTCACCCCAATCTCCAATTCTTGAAACCAAACTCCTGAAGTCGGCAATGTATAAGGAAACATGCCCACCTTCTTTCATTCTAAGGCCATCCAACTCTGCTTCAGCTTTACTAACTTCATTTGGGTCCCCAAATAGAGTTAAGAGTTCGGATTCAAACAATGACCAAGAATTGAGAAGATAACTTGAGTCTTTATTATTGAGATTGGAAAGATAAGGCTCAATCCATTTTTCAGCTCTGCCAATTGAAAATGAAGTGGCATAAAGTACTTTCTTTCTGTCTTGAGAGAAATTTGCCATGTCATTATGAAAGATAAGCTGACAAGACTGAATGAAACTTCTGACTTTGAAGGGTTGAGTCCCATCAAAACATTCCGGTGCCTTCATAGATGGAGTCTTGAAGGCTGGTGGTCTGGAAACTTCAGAAGATGCAACTGCTTGAAGATTGGCCATAATTTGGGTCATTTGCTGCATGATGGCCAATAAGGATGGTTCAGTCTGGTGAGAGACAGGCTGATCAGACTGGGTTAGAGTTGGTCTTCTGGTGCCTTCAGATGCTCCCACAGGAGCAGGAGCAGCCTCAGTGCCATAAGACTCTTCCTCTTCCACAGAATTCTCCTCCTCCTCTTCACCATCTTCACCTGGAACTCTAAAAGTAGTCCTTGACATGCCTGGAAAACCGCCAACTACTCCTGAAAAAGAATTTCATCTCCTTGGCACTCTTCCTTCCTTCCTGGATGGCGCTTCTCCTTCCAAAATGGGTCCTCTGTCCAATTTGGCCCTCAGTTGAGAAACTGCTGGGGTACCATTAAGAGGAGCCCTTGGAGTTGGAGTGAGAACAGCTTGAGTTCAGGCCTGAGATCTTTTCTGTCTTGTAGGAGGTGAATGTTGGAGTGGCATGATTGAATAAAAATAAAATTTAAATGAAGAGAATCAAAATTTGAATAAACAACTTGAGGCAAAACTGAAAAGTCTTGAAGGTCAAATCAGAATCAAATTTTGAGGAAAAATTGATAAATCAATGAATCAAATGGGATCTTCAGGTAAATCAATAAATTAAATACCAAATGAAAACTTGAAGTCAATGAATAAAAAAAGTCGCATCAATAAAAATAAAATGTCAAATCAATTCAAAATCAAAATCTTGCATAAAATCAATCAAAATCAATTCTTGAGGCAAATCAATTTATGTCAAAATTCTTGATGTTAAAAATCAGCAAAATCAATAAAATCTTCAGGTCAATCAATTATCTTGAAGTCAATGTCAATATATGTCAAATCAATCAGTCAAAATCAAAATAAAGTGAAATCTTCTTGAAAGATCAAAGTTCTTGAAGAACAAATCAAATGTGAATCTTGATGTGAAGATGTGTCTGAATGATAATAAAGATCAATTTGAATTTCAATAATGATGCCTGAATACAAAGGATTGGATGAATTGAATGAAAATGAAGATGAGATAAGATTTTAAAAAGAGAAAAAAAAAAGATAAAATTGGGGTCAGCTTTCAAACTTCAGAATGAAGAAATGAATGAGAGAAATTTGCAAGGTGACAATGAATCATAAGATCATAAAACATTAAAGAGTCATAATTTCGATGAAGTGAAATGAATGAATTAAAAATATAAGAATGAATGAACAGAAGAAAAAATTATGAGTTAATTAATATAATGTCACAGAGGCTCTTATGGAACCAAGAGCTCACTTGGAGGGCTCCGAAAGATATAAGGAATAATAAAGATTAAATTTCTTTAAAGAAGAGAAATGGAAAAGACAAGTATTCCAAGGATAAAAGAAAGGGTAAAAAGCCAAAGGCCAAAGATAATAAAAGGAGCCAAAGGCCAAGAAGCCAACCAAGTGAATCCTCAATTCACTGTTTCAACCTGCCAGAAAAGGATACAACCACCAATATCCACTGACAGGCAAGGAAGAAAAAGAGAAAGGGTGCTGAATGACTGACTTAAGATTATCAATATTAACTTTGATAAAGTAAGAGAAAATGAAGATAAAAATAAATCCAATATATTCATTAACTGGGGAAAAAGTCCCTAGTTGCTGAAAGGTGGCCAGTATATGTGAAAGGTTGAAAGACTGATCCTGGAAGGTGAGTCACAGGCTGTATTGTCTGAATTGGGTCAATACAGCTCTGGCCATCTTGAAGATTGAACTGTGTGATTGAATTACCACAGTGGAATATGAATTAGCTCAATTGGGCCAAGTACATACAGGTTGATTGATTGATGCCTGTATGGACCAATTGAGTTGTCCAAGGAGTATTGAGATACTTTATGCCTTGACAGCTGATTGAAATGATGTATAACTTCTGAGAATGCCCTTGGAATAATCCTGAATGAAATTGCCAACCCAGCTCCTGCAGGGTCAGGTGATTGGGCTCCATGAATGGTCTTCTGATTGCCAGACTGATGAGTTAAGAAATCCTCCTTCAAAATGGGTGTTGAATTTTGGTACCTTGATTTGGAAATCTGGAATTGGGTCCTGAAAACGTCACCATTGAATTGCTGAGAAAAAATGGTGCATAATGGTATATAATACCATATATGCACCACTCCTGCAACCTTGAGTACGGGGTGCATGGAGGAGTGGAAGGATTCCCATAAAGGTGAGGGGAAAGCTTGAGCTGAGCGTATCTGGTGGTTACCAGAGGCCATGGGCTGAAAAGTGGTCCATGATGATCCTGGGCCAAAATGGGTCCTATGGTGATTTATGGCCATTTTGGGTTTGATGAGATTTGAGGCCAAATTTGGCTCAGGTGGGCCCAATTGTGGTTTGAGACCCACCTGGCCTTGGGGGCTAATGGACTTCCCCATTTGGCCTCATTGGATAAGGCCAAAAGGGGCCTAATTGGCCCACGGACCATAGAGGCCGTAGGGGGCCTAAATGGTCCAAAAAGGCCATTTAGGCCAGGGACCCCCTAATGAAAAGGGTTGGCCCAGAGCCTATGATGAGGGCTAGGGGACCCAGAACCCCCTAGGAGAAAAAGAGACCCCCCAGGCCCAAAAACAAAGATAGAGGCCTGGGGGTTGGGGATATGGGCATTGGCCAGAGAGGCCAATGATGGCAGGATATGGCCTGAGGCCATAAAAGGCAAGGGAATAGTGATATTGCCAAAAATGCCATAGAGCACCAGAAGGGGCCAAATTGGCCATAAATATATGGTGTGGCCAATTGGCCCCCAACTTGGTCCCAGGTTGGAATTGCTGCAACACCAATGGAGGAGGGTCATTCTTTGTGTTTGTGACAATGATATTATTGTTTTATACTTATAAAGTCAAAATAAATAAAGCAGGTTTCTCTTAAAAATACTATTTCAAACTATTTTTTCATCATCTTTTACCTTATACAAATTTTGAGGACAGGAAAAGTACTGGATTTTTAATCAAAGTTTCATATGCACACCTTACACAGCTTGGGAAAATAATCAGAATAGCTGGGTAAACCTAAATAACATCACACGGATTGGTGAACACAACCATAGGAGCACTTCTCAAAAATCAGGATATTGGCATAAAACATGAAGATAAATGAAAATTGTAAATAAAATGTAAGTAGAGATAAACACTTGTAACTAAATTTTAGATAATGATCTTTTCCTTCATAAAAATATTACATTATTTCCATCTTACATAAACCACCCTGACAAAATATTTTGACATCCTATATTTTTCTTTTCTATGCTAAGAATTCAGAAAGAATTAACAATAGAAACCTAGAATAATTTATTCAAAGAATTCAGAATGAATTAAATAAAACCTAAAAAAATTTGATGAAAAATAGTTACAGACCTCCTCAATGACCTACCATGTCAAATTCAGTAGATTTATCCTTGGATAATTCAACTTCAGAAGCAAATATGCATCGCAGAATGTTAAAAAAAATTGAAGAGGCTAACAGATAGGAATCAAGAACCAAGACAATAAGTAAAACCTTGGGATATTCTCCATTTATGTTTTACAGGAAACACAGTGGAGCTGGGACCCTTTTTATATGCAATCAACAATTATTTGCCTTTGGTATCTTCCAGTTTTGCATCAGAACAACACAAAATTAGCTGCACCAGGGCTGTAAGGTTTGACTATGAAAGAATAAGTAAAAATTACCAATATTTTACTTATTGTACTATGAATGTTCTTATGAATAGAATAAGTTAAAAGAATAATTATAATAATAAAGAATTGTTATAATTATGGCGTAAAAATAATTATATTATCAAGTAAATATGATAATATAATTTATATAAAAAAATATATTAATATAAGATAATTAATATAGGGTGTTGGTAAAAATACGTAAGAAAATTGGTAAAAACACATAAGATCTTACGTGTTTTTACTAAAAACCTACGTTTTTTGGCCATAAATTGGTAAAAACATGTACATTTTTAGTAAAAACACATAAGGGGTGCCCTGGGCCCATTTTTAATTAAAAATGAAGCACAATTGGGCCTGTATTGGGCCAAAACATGCCCAAAAGAGGTTTTTTCCCCACAAAACCTCTCTAACTCCAAATCATTCCAGATTTTTTGCCCAGCCCCCCCAAAAAAACAAGCCCAAACACCCCAATAATCCACATTATCCCCACCCCAAACCACTGTTTTTTTTTGGAAAAACAGCCTTACCAAAGCCATTTTGCAAAGTTTTCACACTTTTTTTCTTTTTTCCCCCAAAGACTGCATTTTCCACCACAACAACCTGCTTTCAAGCCTCTCAATTTTCAATTTTTTACCTTCCCTCATCTATTAATCCCACATTTAAACCACTTTCTTTCACTCTTAACCAATTCTGTTCATTTTTCACACCTTTTTTCACCTCTTTTTCACATTTTGAAAGGTTCTTACCCCATTCCAAATCCCCCAATCCCCCCTTTTTTTCACTTTTATACATATTTTTCATTAAAGAATGCTTCAACCCCCCACTGAAGGTGAATTTCAGACCCTTGAGCTTCTTTGGCAACATGTGCATAATGTTGCCAGGGCTCAGGGGTATTCTGTGTCCACCTTGAGGTCCAATATGACCCACAACCAAATTGAAATATGTTGTGACAGGTCTGGCACCCCAAATCCCAACAAAAGCCCCTCCAAAAAAGTCACCTCAAGAAAGCTTGACTGTCCTTTTAGACTTTATGCCAGGAAATATGCCAAGAGTACCACTTGGACTCTTAAAGTCAAAAATCCTGAACATAGCCATAATGCCACTGAAAATATCATGGCACATCCTCCTTTCAGGAAATTCAATGAGCAAGAAGCATCCCAAATTTCTCAAATGTCTGAATCACTGCTCATGCCAAGGAAAATTCAGGCCCAATTATGCAGCCAGAGGGAGTCTTGCAGGCCTGTAATCCTTCAAGACATTTACAAACAAGTCAATAAAGTCAAGAAAGACAAACTGCAAGGCAGAAGGCGCATTGATGCTCTTATTGAAACTCTCAAAGAAGAAAGTTTTGTTTGGCCTCTGCAAGGGATTCTGAGGGACACATTACCTCCTTGTTTTTTACTCACCCCCTGGCCATAAAACTTCTTCATGGCTTTCCTCATGTCATTCTTATGGATTGTACTTATAAAACCAATAAGTACAAAATGCCCTTTTTCATATTTTTGGATTCAGCTCAACCAATAAGACCTTTTCTGGGCTTTTTGTTTGATGAGGAATGAAAATGAACCTTCATATACTTGGGCATTAAATTAATACATAGAAAAGGTCCTCAACAACACCAATCTTGTTCCCCCTCCAGTTATAGTTATTGACAGGGATCTGGGCTTGAAAAACTCTATTAAGAAGCTCTTCCCAGACTCCAAAGTCATGCTATGCATTTGGCACATCAACAAGAATGTATCTGCTCATTGCATGAAGAAAATTGGTCATGGAACTGATTTTGAAAATTTTATGGGCCTTTGGAATCAAGTAATATACTTCTTCACTTTATTTCACTTTTTTCTTATTATTGTCTTTATTAATGACTTTGGGATTCATTTCTCAGCTTATTTATTCATCCACTGAAAAGTCTTTCAAAGACAACCAGAAGAAGATTCAAAAGCAAGTCAAAAATCCTGAGGTCTTGCAATATTTGGAAAAGATGTGGCTTCCTCTAAAGGAGTATTATGTGCCAGCCTGGACCAACCACCATTGCCACCTGGGTGTGGGCTCCACCTCCAGAGTTGAAGGTGCCCATGCCATAGTTAAACTTTGGCTCCAAAAGTCCACTGGTACTATCCTGGAGGTAGTCAGGGCTCTCCACATGGCATTCAGAAAACAATTTATTGAAATAATCAACAGAATCTCCAAAGAAATGATTGTCCATGTCAAGAATTTTCCTCCACACATCTGTGCCCTCAATGGCAAGGTGTCTCATTATGCTCTTCAGATTGCCTTTGAAAATATCAAAACAAAATTTCCTCCAAATGAAAAATGCACCAACAAATACAACAATTATAAAGGCATTCCTTGCAAGCATAAGACCCAAAAGGCATTTGCCAAGCGCCAAAGGCTTGAATTATCAGACTTCCATCCTCAATGGCATTTGAATTTGCCTGTGAGGGTTTTTTAATTTCTTCTTATTATTTTGTTCTTATTAACTGATTTTATTTGTCATATTCTTCTCAGGCTGGCTTTCAAGGTGATGATCAAAGTGTTGAAAAAGAAAGAAAGAATGAAGCCAAGAAAATATTTGAAGACATTGGGGAAGACCTGTTTCAAAGACCAATGGCAGAAATCACTCCAATACTGTAACATTTTCAAGATGTTTTGACTGGAAAATTCCCATTTGATCAAATTCCCAAGAGTCAAGAGGATGATCAATATTATGAAGACCCTCTAGAATGCAAGAATATCCATGGAAGACCCCAAGGAGCCAAGAATAAAAAAAATCAAAACAAAAGAGAACCTTCAAGATTTGAAATTATTGAAAGTCAATCCAAGAGAAGAGGAAGACCCCCCTCAAAAGTGACCAGTACAACAACGTCAAGATCCCAGTCAAATGTCCCCTCTCCAATTATGAAAGTGGACTCCTCTGAGGATTCTGAAGATTCTGAGGACTCATTATCTAAATCCATCAGTTCATCAGATTCACTACCCTCAGCAACTTAATTAAATGAATCAGAAGTAACCCTTAGAAGGTCCAGAAGATTGGCAATTGGAAGCAAAACCTCACAAATAAAATCACACAAGCCTGCCACCAGTTTGAATATCTATGATGCAATTGACTTGACCTGTGAGCATTGTCAAAGCAATTATCATACAAGTGATGAATGCTACAAGCTGTTTGTGAGTTTCTGATTTTTTTAATGTAATTTTCTGTTGTTTATTTTGATATTTATTCAATTTTTGAACTTATTTTATCAGATAACTGGCTCAGAAGACTTGCCCAAGTTTATATTGAAATACAACTTCAAGGCCATCAATGTCCAGGGTGATGGAAACTGTGGCTACAGAACAGTATCCCACTTCACTTACAAGACTCAAGATCAATGGGCTGATGTCAGAGGTGACTTGGCTGAAGAAATTCACCAAAATCAAGACCTTTATGAAGCCATGAACACCTTAATTCCCTCAGTATCCTCTTATTTGGAAAGAATTGAATGGTATGAAGATGTTGGCCAGGCTCCAAAAAGCAAATGGATGTCCATGCCTGACATGGGGGATCCAATTGCAAATAAGTATAAAAGACCAGTTTTCTTTTATTCCACAGCCCAATCTTTTTATTTTTTCCCTTATTTCTGTCCTCCAAATGCTAATCCCCCCATTTTCATCTGCTTCTTGAATAGTTGTGCTCATTTTGTTCCTTTGGACATCATCATTTCTCAAGTTTATCCAGTCCCCCCCATTACTGTGAACTGGGGGATTCATGCCCAAACACAAGCCCTGGGGTGGGCTGATAAATTTAAGAAACACAGAATGTTGTATTTGTCCAATCTTCCTCCCCCCTCTCAGAAAAAACCCACTATTCTGGAGGTTGATTCTGATTGAATGATTTTTGTATATACAATTTATGCCAATTATCCACCTCCTTAGTCATATTTATTGCTTAAATCCCACCTCAGTCTCCTTTTTTATCAAACATGTGGAGCTTTTGTACTTGAAAATAGTCATATTACACACAAGAAAAAAAAACAGTTGAAAAAAAACACTCATTGCGCCTTCACTTGTTGTCCCACCAAAATTTTTTTCCCAATTCATGAGCTTCTGGTTCTTTATTGTCCAGATTGAACCCTTTGATTTAAGAAAAAATGAAGGAAATTCATAAGTGGGAAGTTATTAAATTCGCTTTTTCAAAATAGGCATATTACAATGACGGGAAAAAACATTTGAAAAAAAAACACTTTTTGCGCCTTCACTTGTCCCACCCAAAAAAATTCCCAAAATTATGGGATTCTGGTGCTTTATTCTTCACTTTGAACCCTTCATTTTTTAAAAAATGAAGTAAATTCATAAGTGGGAAGATTTTAAATGAATTTTTGAAAAAAATATGCCATTTTGGCATATTGGCCAAATTGGTGAAATTTGGCAAAAAATTTTTTTGGAAAAATTTGTGCTTATTGACATGCCAAGTTGGGAAAAATATGGCAAAAAAAATTAAAAAAATCCTCAAAACTGAGCCTGAGGAATTTTTCTTTAAAATAATTTCACTTACGTGTTTTCACCATGAATTGGTAAAAACACATAAGGGCTTATGTGTTTTCACCATGAATTGGTAAAAACACATAAGGGCTTACATGTTTTTACTAAAAGCTTACGTGTGTTTACCAACCCCCTTAATATATTTAAAAGCACTTTATTATTGTTACCAACAAATAATAAAGGTGTAAAAAAGTGTCTTTATTAATAAAAAACAATTAATAACAATAATATTACTAATATTAAAGCTATAAATTAATATAAATAGTATTTATATTAATTAAAGAATTATTGAAGTAATAATAGAGAGAAAATTATTATAATAAGAAGAAATAACCTAATTTCAATACTTAATATAATAATTTTGAATTATTTTACGCCAAGTAATAGAAATACAACTTATTTAAATTGTATTTACAATAAAAATTAAGAGAAATTACAATTTATCTTATTTTTACGTGGATTTGAGGTTTTTAAGAGAATTTTAAACAAAACAATTAAATAATTGAAGTAATAATGTCAAGGATGATTCTTGTTATTTAATAATATAAGAGTTTTATATATAAAGAATAAAGAAATTACCTTTTTGTTTTAATTATTTAGTGTTTTGTAAGCATCCGAGGGGAAAATAGAGTAAAAAGAGCTCTATTTATAGTAAATACCTCCCTTCTAGTAGACGTTTACTCATTTTTTCTACTAGAATTGATATGCTTCAAGGTTTAGTGATGATTACATCATGATCAAACCATCTTACCTCATTATTACACCATTATTTAGAGTTATCACTGTAACCCTACGTTTGATGAGGTCATAGGATTGGCAGAAGCCTAAACTTTGTGGATTTTATTAGTATTGATCATAATATAATAGTAATCATCAGCTTTATCACTTATATGACTGTTAAACTTAAAATAAGATTACAGTGAGTGATCATAAATGATCAAATTTAAGCTTAAACTTTGATCATTAATAACTTTTAAGGTCTACACACTACAGCTATTCTGAGAGTGGATTCTGATAGCTTGGCATGTCCGTATTAAACTGCCACGAGAATTTTATTCCATAATCAAAACTCTATTTTTGATGATTTTTCTTTTAACTCATCTTTTCTGTTGAAATTTAATATTTTAAACTTCAAACCATGATTTCAAGGGGTTATACCTTGAAAATCGTAATAAAAATTACATATTTACTCACGAATGAACTAGTAGAATATAACTTTCTACTTATTTTTAAGTTGGGACCTGTCACAGGGGCTCTTCGAAGTGAAGAGGGCCTGGCACTCACTTATGAAGGGCTTGAAGATATGGTAAGAAGGAATACACTTAAGAGTGCAAGAGATGAATTAATAAAATAAAGAATATAAGAAAGCAGCAACAAAAGAAATAAAAGTAAATAATAGAAGAGCCAACCGCAAACAAGTCCAAGTCCACTGTTTCAAACTGTCAGAATAAAAAGAGAAGGGTTAATAAGGATATGGCCACCCAACTCATACTGTACAGGCAAAGAAAGAAATGCAAATACTAACTTAATATTAAATAAATATAATACCCAAGATAAGGATGAGAATATTCATAAAATAATAAATAACTAAATTAATTAACTGGGGAAAAGTCCCCAGGAGGGAGAAAGAGGGGCTGGTATATGTGAGAATCACCAGCCCTGATCCAGAGGAAGAACTTTCATGAGAGGATTGAATGATTGAATTGAGTCTAGCCAATACAGGTCCTGTACAGCTGTACAAGAGGTGTGGTGTATTTGAGTGATCATACAGCTTAATGCTGGTGTATTGAAACTGTATTGGGTGAATCCAACCTGTACAGATGTTGACAGGCTGTATTGAAGTACCAAGCTGTATGCATGTTTCAGCAAGGAAGATTGCTGAAACTGAATGCTGATTCAGATAGTGTATCTGCTGATTTGAGGTGTTTGAGTGGGTGTATTGATGAATACCCTTACCCCTGGTGAGTGGTTGTCACAGTATCCCCCTCTTGAAACTGGTGGGCTCCTGAGCACCATAATACCCTGCCACTGTTGAGTGGCATCCCAATATCCCCACATTTTTTCAAAAATTTTCTTTTTAATTTTCTTTTCCTCTTGACCATTATCCTGAAAATCCTTCTTCAATTCTTCTCTGTCAAATTAAATTGATTCCACCATTCTTTCAAGTTTTGAGATAGTATTCCACTTTGAAATATGCCTTTTTTTTCTTCTGATTCAATCAATCTTGTCCTTGGGATGTATCCCAAAATAATAGCCACTGAGAACTTGTGCTCATAAAATGATACCCAATGAGTATATGAAGTGTACTCATTTGGCAAGGTCCAGTCAAAGAAAGTCTTGAATAATGCCTTCAGGGGGTCTTGTCCCCATTGTCCTTGGAAATTGCCTCAAACAGCCCTCTATGATGATCTTGGGCTGTGGCCTCTTCTATGAAGAATCTTGATAAAATTTGATTCCATGGCCTTTTGGGCCTTTTTGGGGTTCTTGGTGATTTTTGGTGATTTGATGATGTATGGCCATTTTTGGCCATTTCTGTCTTTTGGGGTCCTACGGTCCGTGGGGGCTATTGGAGGCCCCCTGGGCCCAATTTTGCTGGGGACCCAGGGGTACCACGGGGCCAAGAATCGGCCCATAACCAAAAACTCACCATATATGGCCTGGACCCATTGATGGGGTCCAGGACCATCAAGATCTTGGGCTCCCCAAAGTTTCAGGGGAGGCCCTGAGTGATGAATTCAGCCCCAAAGGGGTATGAATCCTCACCTTAGAGGCTTTGAGGGGGGCATAATTGAGTTATGGCCCCCATTTCCTTGAGGTCAAATTTTTTGATATGGAGTGGACTTATTCTGATGTCTTAAATCTTCTTCTTGCATATTCTTCAGTCATGAGTTCCAAACTGACTGAACTCACTGAATCTTCTCCTTCTGCACCGCCACCGTCTGTTCTTTGTGGTTCTGGTGTCTTCAGTCAATTATCTTCACCCTCCATGGCTTCTTCTGGTCAATTTGATCCCTCCCAAACCTATGATGGATACAGATCAGTTGAAGTTCTTGATCCTGCCTGTTCTGAATGTTTGGCAAAGGGTAAGGATTGTTTTCAACACTACAATCCGCGATCTTCAAAATGCCATTTTTGCTTCATTGGAAAGAAACCATTTTGTTGTACCGGGGTGCCGTCTTCTAACGTCAGGAGGCATTTATGGAGTAGAAAGGATGGGCCTTTTGGGAAAGAATTACCAGTCTCTGAGGAACCTACTCCTGATGGAACTTCAGGATTTTCTCAATGTGAGTGATTTGCATATCTTCATTGAATTGGTACTGATATTTTGATGTAGTGACTGGTTCCAGGAATAGGAATGTGGCAAGGTGGACTAGTGTTGGAGGGCCAATTCCAGTTGGTGGTAGGCCCATATATTCCAGCTCAGAGGTCCCAATCTCAAGGACCAATACTGAAGGGGTAGTGAAGGTAGTGAAGAGAATAAGAAAGATTGATGATTCCCCCACTGATCCAGATTCTGAATGAAGTGATGAGTTGGATGGTGAAGAAGTTCAAGTTATTACTCATTCAGTTGGCCATCCATCCAGCAATTCCTCTACTTAACCCCTTGCCAGCAGATTTCAAAGCCAAGTAATTCCCAGTACTCCCAGAACCTTCGAACCAATTCTTGCTTCCATTCCTACTACCATTCTTCCTCCTTCACACAGTACTTCCCATGCCAGGCCTGCCTTGAATCAAGCAGTAAGACCATCACCAGTTCAGCAATCCAGAAACTCACCCATAACCACCTCCCACCAACTCCAGCAGAAGAAGAGATGGATTGTCCCCTTTGCCGTTTCCTGCCGCTCAAGTTTTTCAAAGAAGAGAACATTGGCCTATCCGGGTTACCAGAGAAGATCCCAACGCGGCTAGTGAAAACCAAGAAGCTGTGGCCAGATTATTCAGGAGGGTTGATAGAAATATCAGAGAGGTGATTATGTATGCCAATGACAGGACTATTCCAGGTACTGCTTCTGAAGAGATGGCTGCAAAATTTTCCTGGTATGAAGATGAATTGATAAATGATTTTCAGAAAACTCTTGATGAATTAGGTAGAGATAACTAGTTTCCTTATCCTTGTTTGCGTTTGGTTTGACTTCTATCCCCACTCTTATAAATACTAAAAAATGAAAAAATAATGGAGCCTCCCAATACATGATTTGGGAGGGGATGCTGCTGCTTTAAAGAAATAAAAAGAAAACAAAATTATACAAGTAAAGAAAAGAAAGAAAATGAGAGAAAAAGAGAGTAAAGAAACAGAAATAATGAAACTCCTAATGGTTTGTCCTTGTGGTGAGTTGCTTGATTTTGGCCAAGAAATGTCTGAAAATATGAAAACCAAGCATTTGATTCTTACAGAGTGGCCAAGGTAATGTTTTACAAGAATTAGAACCCTCAGGGATGCATACCAGGAGATGGAACTTACTTTCATAACTCCCACTCCCCACCAAGCACCATAAAATCTGTTGGGATGAAACTATGATAAAGGTGTAAATAGACTAAGTAAAACTTTAACTACGTTTGTGACATGGTAAAAATGGTTAAAAAAGATTTATAAGGGTTAAAGATAATTTAATTTAAGATTAAAAGGGTTTTACTATATATAATATAGTGGTGGTGAGCACTGTTGAAAGCCCTGGGTGCAGCTTTATCTGTTGGGTTACAATAATCAATATTTATAATTATACCTGATTATTAACCAAGAGTAAAACTGTTTTTGACAGTTTACTACGTAGGTTATTCAAGAGCAGGATGAGGAGACAATTCTGGCTGTGAAAAGCCTCCTTTTTATCCTGAAATGGGGTGGAAAGGGTGCTCGACCTTTCCACGTAGAGGAAGTGAAGATTTTTTCACTCTCTAGTACTGCCTTGTGTTTTGCAAACAGCCTGTATAACCTGTATTGGGCTCAGATGTGGTTTTGAAACCGCATCTGGGCAGTTTTCACCAATACAGGGTGAAAATTTTCATCTGGGGACCTCACAGCCTGATTCTGACGTGTATGACATGTAGAATGCTTTACAGAAGCTGTATGGGACCCCAGTAGTGACTGACATATGAGGTATTGAAATAAAAACAAGCTTCTTCGTCTATTTGACACCTCATATTCATGGTTATGGGATATTATCCCATGGTAAGGCTGTATTGGTCAGAATGTGGGATTTTGACCTTAAACCAGCTATACCTTTGTCAGTTCTTGAGATATCAACCTCAAAACTGAACAGGTGTGTAGCCCTGTATGTGTTCTACACAATGGTACCTTATTTGATGTGGTTATCATTAAATATGGCAAAGGTATGCCATGTACAAGATCTTTGTACATTTGCCTGATTTAGGCGAAAAGCTGTATTGAGCTTGTTTGCCCCATAACTTCTGCTGTAGTTGAGATATGGGGAAGTGGATAGCACCATCAGATAGCCCTGATTGTGCTCTTTCCAAAAAGACCCCACTTCAAGTATCTCACACTAAAACTGTAGAAGTTAGATGAGAGGTGAATGTTTTGTTCACCCTTATTTGGCCTGAAATTGACCATAACTCCAGTAATATTGGTGCTAGCTCAGTTTGGCTGGTACCATTGGATAGCCCTGGCTTAAAGCTTTATTCTGAGTACCCATTTGATGGGGTTAAGCCTCTCCTTCTAGATTTTAGATGGGAGGTGAAAATTAAGGTTTATGCTCAGCAATAGCTTTGAGCAGGAATAACTTTGCTATTCTTTGTCCTATGGTGATGGGACTTATATTTTCAGAAAGGGGTGAGTTTCCTCTTTCTTTTTATACTTTTTGAGCTGATTTGGCTCAGCTCCATGTTTTTGTGGATCTTAGCTATACCATTGGTTTATGGTATTTTGGCTGTCATGCTTGTGCTCTGGTTTTGAGTCACAGGCTGACAAAATCAAACTCTTGAGGTATTTGGGAAAGGCTTGTCTGGATACAATGAATGAAAATCCTTGAAAAGGTCTGGTGAGTTGGTAAGGTTGGAAGCTGGCTCCCAAGTGGCTCTTTCTGGGTCTTCACTGAATCCTTTCCACTCTACAAGATACCATAAATTACCCCTCTTGAGTTTTGAGTCTAGAACCTGAGCCACTTCCCATTCTTCTTGCTCCTCCACTAAGACTGGTGGTGGTGGCAATTGATGTCAATTTGGGATAGCTGAATGCTTCACTGGTTCTAATAAGGACACATGGAATACAGGGTGAACTGACTTCCATTGCTGAGGAAACTTGAGGTGATATGCATGGCTGCCAATCTTCTTCAGAACTTAAAAAGGTCCCAAACATATTTCTGATAATTTCTTGGTGGGTCTTGTTGTCTTAATGCTCTTGGAAGCTAGCCATACTTTGTCCCCAGGTTGGAAATCAGGTGGAATTGCTCTATTTCTATCTGCATACTTCTTGAATCTCCTTATTGCTGACTCTAATTCTTCTATGAGAACTTGCTGTACTGATTGGAGGTTTTTTTGATAACTTGCCAGCAGGTGAATATTGAGAAATATGGATTGAGTCAAAGCTGGTATTTTTTCCATAAATGGTGAAAAAAGGTGATTGCTTTGTTGATGAATGTTCTGCATAATTATAGGCAAATTCAGCCAGAGGGAGCCAGGTGTACCAGTCATCTTGATGATAGCTGACATACATCCAAAGATACTGTTCTAGAATCTTATTTACCCTCTCTGTCTGTCAATCTGCTTCAGGATGAAAAGCAGTTGAAAGATCTCTTGATATCTTGAGCTGCTGACATAATTGAGTCCAAAATGATGAAACAAATAAAGATCCTCTATCACTGACAATACTGACTGGAAGGCCATGCTTGGAAAATACATGACTAATGAAGATTTGAGCTAAGTCCAGAGCGGTGATTGTTCCATAAGTTGGAATGAAGATTTCCATTCTTGAGAACCTGTCCACAACTACTAGAATTGAGTCAAAGTGGTTTGACAAGGGCAATTAAGTGATAAAGTCCATTGATAAGGAATTCCAAGGACCAGATGGAATTTGAAGAGGCTTGAGTAGTCCAAACTTCTTGTGATGAATGTTCTTCTTTCTTGAACATTGCTGACATGAGGAAACATAGTCCTTGATGAATTGATTCATGCCAGCCCAATAAAAATCCCTCTTGATGAGCTTGAGGGTCTTCTCCTGGCCAGGATGGCCAGCCAATGGTGAGTCATGATGCTTTTGAAGAATAAGGAGCTGAAGCTCTTAATTGCTTGGGATTACCACTATATCTTTGAGTAATAACAACGTGGCTTGAGGTTCAAGAGAATAATCTGGAACTGATTCACCTCTTGTTAGTTGCTTGAGTATTTCTTTATAGTCTTTGTCTTGCCATACTTCTTTTTGAATCTTGTCAACTAAATAGGAAAAAACTTCCACTTTTATTGAGAATAATCTTGACTCTTGAATTCCATCTTGCTCAATTATTTGATGAAAATTTTGAGGATTCTTGCTGATGAAGTCCACCCCCCTCTCTGGGTACATGTCGTCCCGACGTGACAAGGCATCTGGTAAAGTGGCCAGCCTGCCTGGGCCGTAAGTGATAGTGAAATGAAATTCAGAATGAAACTCAGCCCAATGGGCCTGACAATGAGTAAGAACTTTTGAAGACATAAAATACTGCAAGGAAGAGTGGTCTGTAAAGACCTCAAAAGAATTGGAAAGAGAGAAAAGAAATGCTCTCCAGCGCTTGAGGGCCCAAACTATGCCAAGGAGTTCCTTGTCATGAATTTCATAGTTCAGCTCAGCTGGGAGAAGCTTGAAACTATCAAATGCAATGGGATGATTTCCTGAGTCATTCACCTGGCTCAGTACGGCACCAAAGGAATATTCAGAAGCATCAGTCTCTACAATAGTAGGTAGAGAAGGATTGAAATGAGATAAGATAGGAGCAGTAGTGAAAGCTTCTTTGAGTAATTAAAACTGGCTAAGAGCTTCCTCATTGAAGATAAAGGGAGAATTTTTTTTTGAGAAGGGAAGTGAGAGAAGTGATTTTTTTAAATTAATTCTTTATGAAACAATGATAAAAATTGGCACAGCCAAGAAAAGATTGAAGAGCCTTGATATTTTTGGGCTGAGGCCAATTGAGGATTTGCTGAACTTTTGAAAAATCCATCTTGAGGCCATCACTTGAAACAACATAGCCCAAGTATTTCACACTTGAGTCATGGAATACACACTTGGATGCTTTGGCAAACAAATTATTGTCCCTCAGTCTTTGGAGGACAGAGGCCACATGTTTTAAATGCTCCTCCTCAGAACTGGAAAAGACCATAATATCATCTAAATAAACTGCAAAAAACACATCCAAGAAATCTGCAAATATATCATTCACAAGATTCTGGAAAGAAGCTGGAGCATTGGTAAGGCCAAATGGCATAACCAAAAACTCATGACTACCATATTTGGTTCTAAAGGCAGCTAAGTGCTCATCCCCCTCTTTGATTCTCATGAGATTATATGCACAACGCAAGTCTATCTTGGAGAAGATAATGGAACCATTGAATATGGTAAGAAGCTGGTTCATAGGAGGAACAGGATACCTGTTCTTCCTAGTGACAGCATTGAGTTTGCGTTAGTCAACAAACAAACAAAGACCTCCATCCTTTTTCTTAACAAAAAGGACAGGTGCTCCTGTTGAAGAGGAGCTTGGCTGTATGAAACCTTTCTCTACATTCTCTGAAATGTAGGCCCGTAGTGTTTCTGACTCTTGATTTGATAATGAGTAGATAACACTAATTGGAGGTAGAAGACCCTCCAATTTGATATGATGATCACAGGTGCAGTGTGGAGGAAGTTTCTCTGCTTTCACCTTGGAGAATACATCCAGATATTGGTGATAAACAGGAGGGACTACCTTCAACACAGTTTCAATTTCTTCTGGCTCTTCCTCCTCATCCCACTGCTCCTCCAGGGATTCATGAAAGGATAAGGGAGGAAGGTCCATATCCCCTTGAAAGAGATGAAGTGAAGATATAGCAACATTTTCTCCAAAATCTTTTATCTCTTTGAAGACTTCCTCTTCTAATGGAAGTAATGAGTAAGAGGGAATGATGGAAGGGAAGGTGTCTTAAGTTCACCAACAAGAGAAACACTGTTTACAGCAGTGGAAAAGTCATTACTGGCAGAAGGAATGATACCACTAGAATCATAGGTTATCAATCCATTTTTCCAATCAACAATGGGATTAAAATGGTAAAGGAAATCATAGCCCAATATCAGGCCTTCTCCCTTGGCTGAATCGATGATAGAGAAGTCCCATTCAAAGGTTGGGAAGGAAGGAAAGTCAACTACCCACTTGGTATAATGGGTGATGAACAAGGCAGGGGAATCATTAGAGTCCCGAATGAAAAGAGGAATCTTTTCAGGGAGCTCTGACAGAGTCAATGAGTAATTGAGAACCAAATTCTTTGCAATAAAAGAGTTTGTAGCACCAGAATCAATGAGAATACTATCAAAAATATCAGAGACAGAAGAGAAAATAAGAAACCTTAAAGATTTCTTGACACTAGTATTCAGAGTGCACAATTGTGCTCTTGAAGGAAATAAGTGAGAACCATTGAACACATCATGATCCCCACTCAGGATTTTCCCTGCTTTATAGGGAAGCCTCTTGATGATGAGCCAGGCTTGTTCTGAGGTCTCTTGAAGCATTTTTCAATTGGGTGCTTTCCACCACAATAGGTACACAACCCCTCTTTAATCCTCCTCTCCTTTTAAGAACCAATTAATTTATTGTCCTCATTGAGGAGAGCAGCATGAGGCTTGTCCTTTGAAGATTTAAACTGCTTGCCCTTGTGAGCCTTGAGGTATATTTTACATACCCAAATAGGCCACAATGATCTTAAAAATAGATTCTGAATTATGCATAACTCATAAGTCATGCATATATCCAAAATTAATCATTTTTGATTGCAGAAAAGATGAATAACTTTTTATTGAGTAAGTAAATCCATGGATTTAAATCCGGATTTGGATTCTACACAAATATTCACCTAGGGTAGCTCCATAGAGTGAATAAGCTCAAATTAACTTGCTGAGGTGGTAATATGGAAAATACTTCAATAATACATAAAAGATCCATGAAAACGTTTGTTTTTCTTAATTTCATGCCAAAATAATAGAAATGTGAGAAATCCCATGTTACATATACACTAAGAGTAGTGTTATGCATGCTTTGGGCACTTAATATCATGGTATTCTTACATGGACTTTTGGTACACCCATAGTGGATATCTCACTTGAAGCTCAATTTTCTATTTTGACGTGAAAAATAAGCAAGGGGGACAAAAGACATCAAAGAGAGCCAAGGTACCCAACTTCTGAGGCCTTAGAGGTGTGGAGAGCTCCAGAGCTTGGATCCATGGCTGATCTTGGCCTAATTGGTAAACTAAAACATTTTGGGAACTTGGTTACCACGTTACAACTTCAGTAAATCATAAGAAAATATCAAATAACCTGCTATTTTGACATGCCAAGGAGGTAAAGAGCTACTTAGACTCCTGTAACCATGTCAATTCTTAATTATTTTCCATGCATAAGCTCCAAAAGAGTAGTTAAAATCCTTTTTTGACTTTTATCCATTGATTTACCTCATAGAAACCAGTTAAACACTGATATTTGCAATTCTACATGGAAATAAGGTAAAAACTTCAAAAATTCATTGAAAATACAATTCTTAATTAATATTTCTGAAGCTTTTGTGACCAATACATAACCTTATCATTCATGGTTCAACCAAAAAGAATCATGGCTTTACTAGTAAAATTAAAAGTTTTACTTACAGTCCATTTTTGACTATTCTACATGAAACACTGAATCTTCAAAAATTTACAGTAATTACAACCTGTGATGAAATTGCCAATAAAATTGACAAATTTGAGAAATAAATGATTCTTTTGGAATAAAAGAAGATTTACAGATGTTACTCCTTTTATTCTTAACCATATTGGCATTGGTAGTCACGTAAAAGCATTATTTAAGTAATTATGATAGTCTTACATGACAACAGATGATGCAATCAATAATTCATTAAGGTTTATTGTTTTCTAGCTCACCGGTTTTTCATTTTTCTCCATGGCACGCCTCTGTGAGCTGTTGTTGACTTAAAAGAGGCCTCCTCTTGCTGTTTTTTCCACATCATCATCATCTTAATATCATTTATATCATTGTTACCAACAAGTAAGTCTTAGTTAAAGCTATTCTTAAGTGTTTTAGTTCTTCCAGAATGAATCAGAAAGACGTGAAATAATAGAATCCAACTATATGTTGTTGTAATACTCTTATAAATTCATTTTGATCCTTTAAATCCACAATTCTATGTCAAATCTCTTCATCTTATCTTTCAATAAGTTCTTTGGAATATTAGTGAGTGATTTATTTTTAATTCTTAAAGTTTTTCTCTAAGATTAGTTTGCTTCAAGAATCACCATTATAATTATTCTTGCAAAAGATAATTATATATTGAAATAATCTTATTATTTTAATAAAAAGAAGTTTTATTATTACAAACTTCTTGTAGACAATTACTTTCTCACTGTTAAAATCACTAGTAGTGTTTAGCACATGACAGAAATAATTCTTTAATTATTTAATTGTGGTTATAATAACACTTTGTTATTATACTTCATAAGAACAGTCATAGTACTGTTGATTAATTGTAATATTATCATTAGTTTCATAGACCCATCTTACAAATATCATATATATCCCATGCCTTGTTCCTGAATTACAGGGTCCATAACTGAGGGAAAAGCTTTCTGGAACTGAGCTTGTGTCCTCTGGTGGCTTTCAAAGGCCATGGGGGGAATTCCGGGGTCCATGGTCATTTATGGCCAAAATGAGTGTTTTGGGTCCTTGGGCCATTGTTGGGTACTTTGGGTCTTTTGGCCATTTTGGAATTCTTGGGCGCTTGGCCAAAAAACAGGCTCAGGTGGGCCCACTTGGAATTGAGCCTATTGATCTTCCCCCCTTGGCCCCTTTTGGCCTCATTGCATTTGGGCCAAAAGGCGCCTAACTGGTCCCACAGACCTTTGAAGCCTTAGGGGGCTTAAAGGCCCAAAACCCCTAATCAAAGAGGGTGGGCCAAAGGCCCTGGATTGGGTTAGAGGGGCAAGAGGCCCCTGGAAGGTTAAATGATCTCCCAAGCCCAGAAACAATGTACTGGCCTGGGGGTGGTGGGATTGAGAATTGACCAAAGAGGCCAATGGTGCAGGATATGGCCAAAAGGCCATTTCCCACCATGAGGGTTCATATGGAATATAATGATTATATGGCCAAATTGACGATATATTGGTGGAGGCTTGCATTTCTGTAAACACCAATTGAGAGGAGTATTTTCCAGGATTGTGAAACAGTCATGGCCTTTTGACATTTTGTGATGAACTCATCAAGATTTCCTTGGTATGAATTAGCTACCCAATCCATCACAGATCTGCCTCTATTTATTGCTGTTTTGGAGGCATATTGATTATTAATTTTATTCCACAGTGAGTATTCATCATCAATGGTTTCATCATCCACAAATTCTTCAAAAACAATGGGATCCAATTTACTAGAGATGAAGCTGATTGTTAGCTGGTGCCTCCTTTTTGGCTTCCAGACTAAAATACTAGGATCTTTAATAAACTAATTATAGGTGGAATACTATTCAAATAAAATTAATAGATGCTTCACTAGTGTTAATATGATGCACTGTTGGAATTTAGGCTTAAACAGTAGTAATAATTTGTAAAAGTTAATTTAATCACTCTAAAGGTCAGAGTGCTAATATTTCTAAAATAAAATGTAAGTAATTTTAAATGTAAGAATATATTTGGTTAAGAGCTCTGAGGATTAATTTAAAGGAAATTAATCCTCTTTAAATATTGTATTTACAAATTTAAAATCAAAATAATATGAAATGAATTCTTTTTGAATGAGGAAAGATCTGTTATAGCAACATGAGCAGATATAACAACAACATTAATGACATAGACGGAAAATATACTATGACACATTAATTAGAAGGTCATAGTGAAAAATTCAATTCATATTATAATAATATGAAATTAATTATTTGAAATAGTTGACAAAATATTGAAAGAAAATGAGACAAAATTTTGAAGAAAGTGATTGGGGTCTGTATAGCAGGTAAAGGCTTACATGCTTGCAGGCTCCCACTGATGGCATCACTGCTAATTTTTGTCCACTTGTTTCTAACAGCAGTGTTAACATCAGCATCAACTTTATCAATGCATGCATCAAACAGTTCTTTGGATCAAATGAAGATTTTCATTCGTTTGTACCATTCACTATAATTGAGACCATTGAGTACTGGAATATTTGAGGTATCTTTGGCCTCCAGTAGTTCATTGGTCATTATGATTTCTTTTCACCTATCAGTTTTGGGATTCTTGCTCACAGCCTTGAGACTGTAAATCTAGTAGGATGAAAACTAAAAAAAATTATTTTGTCAACAACATTGAATTTCTTAGAATAATAGAATGGTAAAGAAAACAAGTCTACCTGCAAGGTGAAAAAATGATACAAAAGGTTTATAGTGAAATTACTGTTGAATTAGAAGATTTTTGTAACTAATATATTTACAGTAAATGTCAATTCAATTTAAGTATCTAAATTGTAATCTAGAAAAACAATGACCTTTTCAATATAACGTGTAAATAGTCTTGTTTAAGAATAAATGAGTCACATTTTACAACACACTAATGTGTTGGGAAGAGCAAAGAAAAAGAATGAAATCATTGAGTATACTTGAAGTATAGGATAGACTAATTCTAAGTATCAGTACAGCTAATTTATTATTGGAGTTCTCCAAGGAGAAAAGATGGAAGTGATTTGATTGTGCTTCTTTTATGGTAAGGATCAACTGAATGATGATTGTGCCATTCTTTTTTTGAGAGAAAATTATTTCTCTTTTGAGAGAACAGTTTCATTTTCACATGTGTTCTCTTGATTTAAACAACCTGTTCTTCTTCACTTTAAGCAACTTTTTTATTATGGCCACACCTGCTTCTCTCCAATTGTCACCATATATGACCTTCCATAGGAATCCGTTGTAGATTTAGAACAAATTTGGGGTCAGTATGTCTTTAGCCATTTTGATCAGTTTGTTTAGTATACAAGCTTTGTGAACCTCTGAGATATGACCACATACCTAAAAAGGTCACAAGAAATATTTAAAATAATTATACCTTAAAACTACAAAAATGCCATAAATAGGCATAAAATTTGGTTGAACTTAAAAACCAATGAATAAACATGTGAAATGAATTTCACCATTGGATTCCCCATGCTAAAATACACATATACCATTTTAATGGCATATCTGTAAAGTCAATATTTAATGAGTTATAAGTAATAATACCTTATAAAAAACATGAATCCTTAATTATTTCAAATACCAATGGAACAACATGTGAAATAAATGGTACCATCTGATTCTCCATCCATTTCTACACATAAAACAGTTAAGAAGCTAATATCCAAAGTCAATACTTAAGGAGTTAAGCTGAATATATGCACTTTTTTGGTCAATGCATATATTCAAGGATTTTAGCTAATATCTTTTGAAATATACATGATAGAGTGATGAGTCAAAAATAAAGTCACACGTGGTTACTGTAGGAATACAGAAATGAAGTTTGTTTTACAAGCTATAAACAAGGTTAAAACCTGTAAGGTATTATTGATTAAAATCAACAGAGCTGTTGACCACTTTGTTGTGAAAGTGGTCCAAACTTAAAAAAAAGTAGACAGTTGGATTATACTAGCTCATTGGTGAAGAATGATGTATTTTCTAGCATAACATTTAAGGTATAACCCCTTGAAATCATGGTTTGAAGTTTAAAATATTAAATTTTGACAGAAAAGATGATTTACAAGACAAATCATCAAAAATAGAGTTTTGATGATGTAATGAAATGCTCTTGGAAGTTCAATGAGGACATGCCAAGCAATCAGAATCCACTCTCAGAATAGATGTAGCGTGTATAACTTGAAAGTTATTAATGATCAAAGTTTAAGCTTAAATTTGATCATTTAAGATCACTCACTGTAATCTTATTTTAAGTTTTACAGTCATATAAGTGATGAAACTGGTGAATACTATTAGAATATAATTGATGCTAATAAAATCCACAAAGTTTGGGCTTCTTCCAAGCCTATCATGTCATTAAACTTAGAGTTATAGTGATAACTCTAAATAATGGTGTAATTATGAGGTAAGATGGTTTGATCATGATGTAATCATCACCAAACCTTAAATTATTTATCAATACTAGTAGAAAGCATCAGTAAATGTCTACTAGAATCCTTCTGGACTCTAGGAGGGAGGTATCTACTATAAATAGAGCTCTTTTTACTTTGTTTTCCCCTCAGACGCTTACAAATCATTAAATCATTAAATAAAAAGGTAATTTCTCTATTCTTTATATATAAAACTTTTATATTTTTAAAGACCAAGGTTAATATTATTATAATCATTATCTCTGACGTGATTATTGCAATTATTTAATTATTTTGTTTAAATTTCTCTTAAAAACCTCTATTCCACATAAAATCAAGAAAAATTGTAATTTCTCTTAAGCTTTATTGTAACTACAATTTAAATAAGTTGTATTTACATTTTTTGGCATAAAATTATTCAAAATTATTATATTAAGCATTAAAAGTAGGTTATTTCTCTTATTATAATAATGTTTCTCTATTATTACTTTAATAATTCTATAATTGATATAAATAGTATTTATATTAATTTATAACTTTAATATTAGTAATATTACTGTTATTAATTGTTTTTTATCAATAGAAAACAATTTTTTATGCCTTTATTATCTGTTGGTAACAATAATAAAGTGCTTTTAAATATATTATTTATCTTATATTAATATATTTATTTATTATATTTTTTTTTTGTAATATAAATTATATTACTATATTTACACCATAATTATATTAATTCTTTATTATTATAATTATTTTTATCTTATTTATTTCATTTATAAGGACATTCATAGTACAATAAGTAAAATATTAGTAATTTTTACTTATTGCTTCATAGTCAAACCTTACATTTGGGGGCCTGGCCATGATATTTACTCTAAAAGACCCTTAAGAAGATTCTAATTGGGTTTATCCAATAATAAATTACAATTTTAATCATAAAATTATATAATAATTTTATATTTATTGATTTTAAATACTATTGACGCATTTGGAAAGCAATGATACTGTCTTAAATGTGGCTTTTCACATCCTTAGACTTTCAAGAACTTTCTTTGAGTGACTCTAATAATTAAAAAAGATATTTTATAAATTAAAAATAATTTTATATTATAAACTGATTTGATAAAAATAATCAGATTCATTTTTTATTCTTTAAAAATGAAAATATAAAAAACAAAAAAAATTATAAATAAAAACCAATAAAAAAAGTTATTTTTATTCATTTTAATCCCATTTCTTCATTTCTTTTCATTTTTTAAGATATAAGAGCAATTTTTACGTGGAAAATTGCCATATCTTACCAAAAATAACACTTTTTATAAAAGACTTATATTTAATTGTCTTTCTTAGTGTTTGAAGACAATCCAACAGAGGAAAACCAAACCACTGTTGAAAGATTGGTGGAAGAAACTTGTCAAAGTTCTCCAACACCAATAATCACTAAGAAAAAGAAAGCCAAGATATTAGACTTTCCAGGACCCACTATTCAGGACTCTGAAGGTGAGTACCTCATTTATAAATTGCCATAAGAAGAATTCCTGTTCTAAAATTCTCTTATTTCTTATTTTTCTTAAAATATGACTACCAGAAGAGGCTCCCAATACTCCATCCAATAAGATGGAGCTGGACTCAGAGGTATAATTGATTCCTCAAAAGGGAAAAGGAAGGGCAATATCCCCAGTGGAACAGAATCCACACAAGGAAGTGCCTTATCCCAAAGGCAAGTCCCAGAAATGCCCATGATATCTGAACCAGAGTCAGAACTAGGTATGGTAACTCAAAGAAGTACAAATCACATTCAGAGGGCTCAAATAGACATTTACATGAGCCAGTACAAACAGTACTACACAGTGTACAAAGACAAGGACTGGGAAATGTTGCCCTAAATACACCAAGTAGTGATGAACTCCTGGTACATCCTGAAAAAAGCTCCTCAAAGAGGAGGAAACAGTGAGATACTCCAATGGATGGAATCCACTATCATCCAAACCTCAAATCAAAAAGATCAAGGAGTGCCATGCCAAAAAGCAGGAGGAAACCAAGGAAGAAGCCCCAGTAGCTTCTACCAGCAAGCCCCAAGTAAACCCACTTCCCCAAGAAGGGAAGAAGAACAAGAAAAAGAATTGGAGAAAACCATCTTCCCCAAGCTACAGGATTGCAAAAATCCAAAAGGATGCCATGGACAATGTATTCAACATGGCCAGAACCTTGATGGAATTCAAGGACAAGGAAGAAAAAAGAATGAGACAACCTCATTTCCCAAATAAATAACATTGTCCAAAGATGTTGTAAATACTTTAACTGAAATTAAAAATAGTATTTTACCTCTAAAATAAATTAAAAATAGTTTATTATTGTTACAAGAAATAAACAATAACTTATCTTCTTTAACAAAAATTTTTGTACAATATAAAAAAGAAATTGACAACATTAAGTTTATTGTTGAAAATAATAAACCAAATATTTTGATTGATAACACTCAAGAATTAATACAAGGACAAAAAGAATTGTATAAATACATAAAAGATATCAAAGATAAAACATTGACAATCAATTATGAAGTGAGTATTGACAATCTTACAGAAAAATTAAACAAACTAAGTATTTCTGTAGAAAAATTTGAAGAAAAGACTTCATCACACCAAAAATTACTTTTGGACCATGTGGAAAAAAGTGATGAAGCAAGAATGCATCTAAAAGATGAAATTCAAAGTGAAATAAGGCTTATTACTGAAAAAATGGATAGAATCAATGAGGCTAACTCAAATATGCCAAAGTTATCAACACCATTTTCTCACATAAGAAGCCCTGTTAAACCAAAAGAGTAATTAACAAATCCATTCATAAAAGACTTAAGTCACCAAGACAATAACCAAGTCTTAATGAAGGAAGCACCTCAATTAAAATAATGACCAACATTCACAGGAGGAGGTGAATATGACCACATGTCATTTATAGAGACAATTGACATGATACAAGAAGATTATGCCATACCAGATGAATTGATTACTGCAATATTACATTCATTGTTTAAAAAATCTGCAAAAAGATGGTATTATGACATAAGACAAACAAATGGCAAAAATACCTGGTCTTGGTGGAAACAAGAAATAATCACCAAGTGGGCTAATGATGCCTGGAGGTAAAAGATAGAGAATGTATTTGAAACTTCTTTCTTTGGCCCAGGAAAAGACAAACCTTTAACTTGGTTCTTAAAACAAGTTGAAAGACTCAATGCATTGTACCCAGAAATGTCACAAAAGATGGTGCACATGAAAATACTTAAGAAATGTGGAAGAGAGCTAGAACATGCCCTAAGAAGCAGGTGTATAGAACCATGCTCCACAGAAGAATACATCAATGCACTAGAAGACATAGTGACAAGAATAAAAATTGGCATAACTTGGAAGAAATTGGACACTAAAAATCCAAATAAGCCATTTATCAAAAAAGATAAATCAGAAGAAGCTTTAAAGGCCAATACATCCAACAATAATGAGCAAAGAAAATGCCATAAATGTGGAGGTATGGGACACTCAGCCAATAACTGCCTCAAAAAGGCAAAGATTAATGAAGTTGTGGAAACAGAAAACCACAATGACAAAGAGGATGAATCTGAATCTGAAAAAGAAACCAAAGAGTCAGAAAGTTCTGAAAGTGATGAAATTAATATAATTAATGCACAAATTAATAATATTAATATAATTTATGAAGTACTAGATGTTAACTCAAACTTACCACAAGTTGGAACATCTGACACAAACCTGACAAATATACAAGATGCCAAAATGTACAGAACCAAACCTGCAAAAGGAATGGGATATACAGCTGGAAAATGACGTATAAGTATTTTTATGGTTGATAACCAAGAAGGAAAAGTGAACTTGGATACAGGCACATATTGTACCTGTGTTGGTAAAAGTTATTTAAAAACCATTGTCCCAGATTGGCAAGAAAACTTATGCCAATACACGGTGTCAAATTTAGTAGTGCAAGTGAGAGCATGAAGCCCCTTGGAATAATTGATTTATGTCACAGGGGCTCTTATGGAAGCAAGAGGGCCTGGCACTCAGGAATCAAGAACTCACTTGGAGGGCTCCAAAAAATGATAAGAAATACTATGGAATATATTTCTTAAGCAGGAATAAGAGAAAGGACAAATATGCCAAAGATAACAAGGAATAAGAAGAATGAAGCCAGAGGCCAAAAATAAAGAAAGCCAAAAGCCAAGAAGCCAACCAAGTGAATCCTCAATTCACTGTTTCAACCTTCCAGAAAGAACAATGGAATTAGTAAAGGATATGACCACCAATATCCACTGACAAGCGAAGAAAGAAAGAGAAAAGGTGCTAATGACTGACTTAAGATTATCAGTATTAACTTTGATAATGTAAAAGAAAATAGAGACAAAAATAAATCCAATATATTAATTAACTGGGGAAAAGGTCCCCAGGTGATGAAAGGTAGCCGGTATATGTGAAAACTGAAAGATTGATCCTGGAAGGTGGATCAAATGGCTGTATTGTCCGGATTGGGAAATACAGTTCTGGCCATAATTGAATTTTGAACTGTGTGATGGAATTCCCACAGTGGAATATGAAATGACCCAATTGGGCTAAGACCATACAGGTTGATTGAATGAGGCCTGTACGGATGAATTGGGTTGTCCAAAGGAGTATTGAATACTTGATGCCTTGACAACTGATTGAACTGATGTAATACCCCTTGAGAATTGCCCTTGAATAATCCAGAATGAATTGTGCCAACCCAACTCCTGCAGATACAGGTGGTTGGGATCCTTGAAGAGTCTTCTGATTGCCGCCATAACTTGTCAGACTGATGAGCTGATTAATCCTCCTTCAAAATGGGCATTGGGATTTGAGACCTTGAGTTAGGAAGGTGGAATTGGATTGCTGAGCAAAAATGGTGCATAATGGTATATAATACCATATATGCACCATGCCTGCAACCTTGAGTACGGATGGTATGGAGGAAAAGAGGAAATCCCCTGGAATTGAGGGGAAAGACGGGCTGAGCTGATCTGGTGGCCTCTGGTGGTTGCCAGAGGCCATGGTGGTCCATGGCCAAAATTGGGTCCTATGGGATTTATGGCCAAAAAGGTGTCCATGAGGTTCTTGGTCATTTTTGGGTCCAAGGAGGTGATGGCCAAAAATGGCTCAGGTGGGCCCAATTGTGGTTTGGGACCCACCTGGCTGGCCCCTTTTGGCCTCATTGGATTAGGCCAAAAGGGGCCTAAATAGCCTACGGACCGTGAATCAGGGCCCACGGGCCGTAGGACCCATAGGGGGCCTAAATGGCCCAAAAACCCCATTAATGAAAGGGGTGGCCCTGAATCCAAAGATGATGGCTAGGGGGCCTGGAGGCCCCTAGAAGACAAAATGACCCCCCAGGCCCAAAATCAAAGATGAAGGCCTGGGGGTTGGTGAAGTGGGAATTGGCCAAGAAGGCCAATGACGGCAGGATATGGCCATGGGAAAGGTGTTATCGCGTGGATGCCATAGAACACCCAAGGGGGCCAATTGGCCATAAAAGATATGATGTGGCCAATTGGCCCCAACTTGGCTCCAGGTTGATTTGCTGCAACCATCAAGGAGGAGGGTCAAACTCGTGGTTGTGACAATTTAACACTAATTTTTCCTCATCCCTCACAATGTGTCAGAATTAAAGTAGAGTTTGTAGTAATGGACAACTGTACTAGTAATCACTTCATACTTGGAAATGACTACTTATCAATTTATGGTATAGATATCTATAACCAAAAGGATAGATATTTTACCATAGGAGACAAAAGAAGACAAAAGTTTGTCTTCTTAAATAACAAAAAAACAAATTACAGTTATTAAGAATGAAGAGAAAAGTCCAGAAAAGGTACTTTTTATATCTGAACAACTCAAAGAGGCAGAATTCAATCAAGAATTGATAGAAAATATGAAAGAAAAATTGATTGACCTCTTATTTAAGTACACAAATGCCTTTGCAACTGATAAAGAGCCACTAGGTTCCATAATTGGGCATGAGGTGGATATAATTCTTAATGTGGAAAAGCCTTACCCACCTTTACTAAGAAGACCTGCTTACCCAGCTAGTCCAAGAGCTAGAGAGGCCTTGGAGGTACACATTAAAGAATTAATGGACCTTGGAGTATTAAGAAAGGTAGGACATAATGAACAGGTAGAGGTCACTACACCTGTCATTATAACTTGGCATAATGGAAAATCAAGAACGGTAGGAGACTTCAGAGCCCTGAACACCTATACCATTCCAGATAGATATCCAATACCCAGAATCCATGAGACATTGACACAATTATCACAAGCTAAGCTCATTACAGCCATGGATTCCTTAAAGGGTTTTCATCAAAATGTCTTAACAGACAATGCCAAGAAACTACTGAGGATAATAGTCCACTGTGAGATTTTTGAATAATTAAGAATGCCATTTGGCATTAGAAATGCACCTTCCCATTATCAAAGGATGATGAATACCATATTTCCTGAAGAATTATCAGAAGGATGGTTAATTATCTATATTGATGATATCATAGTTTGCCCAGAAACTTTGGAAAATCACCTTACAAGACTGGAAAACGTACTACAAAAAATAGTGCAAGTGAATATGAAAATTTCCTTGAAAAAGTGTCATTTTGCATATAGTGAACTAAAAGAACTAGGACATGTTGTATCTAGACTTAGTCTAGGCATAGACAATAATAAATTAGCAGCAGTACTACTTAAGCCAATGCCTCAAACTAAAAAATAAATGAAATCATTTCTAGGATTTGATGGTTACTATAGACAGCATATAAAGGACTTTGCAAAAATTGCCAAATCCTTGTATAAACTATGTGATCAACAAACAGTCTATGAAATGACAGAAGAAAGAGTCAATGCATATGAAGAATTGAAAAATTCCTTAATAAATGCCCCATTTCTTCTAATGCCAGATTGGAAACTACCCTTTAAAATTTACATTGATGCTTGTGGAGAAGGACTAGGTGCTGCACTACACCAGACACAAATTATCAATGATAAACCAGTGGAAGGACCAATTTGTTTTATTTCAAGACAGATAAAGCCAACAGAAGCAAGATATGAAGCAAGCCAAATGGAATGCCTCTGCTTAGTGTGGGCTTTAGAAAAATTACATTATTACTTGGATGGAACAGTATTTAATGTGATTACAGACTGTAATGCTGTAAAATCTCTAGCAAATATGAAAACTCCAAATAGACATATGCTGATATGGCAAATTGCTATCCAAGAATACAGAGGAAATATGACTATTGTTCATCAATCTTGCAATATTCATAAAAATGCAGATGTTCTTAGCAGATGGGCTCTAGCAAATACCCCTGACAATCCAGCATGGGTACCACAAGGAGAGCACCATATAGAAGGAATATGTATTACAGACATTGGCACAGAATTCTTTAACCAAGCTAAAGAAAGCTATAAGATAGACAATAATTGCCATATCTTAAGCCAACTTCTAATGAAAGACTGCAAAGATCCATCACTTTCATCAAAATGAGATGAAACATGGAAAAAGGCATATGATGAAGGAAGATTCCACCTCCTTGATGGAATCCTTTACCATAGAACAAAACACACATGTGTTATAGCCTCAAAAGATAGAACCCTGATAAACACTATTTTACATGATTGTCATGATAGTGTTGCAGCTGGACATCTCTCAGAAGATAGAACACTAGAAAGAGTAAAAATCTGCTCTTGGTGGCCAAATTGGAAGAAAGATGTTGCAGAATACTGTCAAACCTGTGACAGATGTCAAAAAGCCAACAGAGCCACAGGAAAGAAATTTGGGATGATGATCCAAATCCAAGAACCAAAATCCCCTCAGGAAATAGTTCATATGGATTGGGTAACAGCATTACCTGCAGGAGGAGACAGAAGCTATAATGCATGCCTAGTATTAGTTGACAGGTATAGCAAAACTCCCATGTTCCTACTATGTCACAAAGATGACACAGCTATGGACACAGCCATAATGATATGGAATAAAGTCATTAGCCATACAGGCTTATTCCAGAATATTATAAGTGACAGAGACCCAAAATTCACTTCAGCATTATGGACAAATCTCCATAACTTGTTTGAGACAAAGTTATCATTCTCAACAGCTTACCATCCTCAAACTGATGGTTTAGCAGAAAGAATGATACAAACCTTGGAGGAAATGATCAGAAGATTCTGTGCTTATGGACTAGAATTCAAAGATTCTGATGGTTTTACCCATGATTGGTGTACACTAATACCAGCCCCTGAACTGGCATATAAAACATCAATCCATTCTTCCACTGGAAAAACACCAGCAATGCTAGAAAAAGGTTGGAATCCAAGACTTCCTTATGATACCCTTGAAAAGGACTTAGTGGATATACATCCAACAGCAAGAGGTTTTAAGATAATGCTTGACAAAGCAAGACACCATGCAAACAGATGTATGCAAGATTCTTTCAAATATGCAAAAGAAAGATGGGATAAAAGTCATAAACCACCTGACTTCAAAATAGGAGACTTGGTCCTAGTATCAACCCTTAATTTCAATAACATACAAGGTCCAAAGAAATTAAAAGATTCCTTTTCAGGACTATTTATGATAAAAGCACTTCATGCACCCAATGCTGTGCAATTGGAACTCACAGGTGAATTAATGAATAAACACCCAACTTTCCCTGTAAGTCTGATAAAGCCTTACAGCTCAAGTGATAAGGAACTATTTCCACTAAGAAATAAACCCCCACTTGAAATTCCCTCCTTGCAAGAAGGAGAAGAAAAGAAAATTGTAAAATTCCTTGAAGAAAGAAGGACAAGAAACAAAAAAGAAAGAGAATAACTTGTAAGGTATAGAAACTCAACTCAAGTAGATGAATGGCTACTTGAGAAAGATATAACAAATGGTGATAAATTACTAAGAAGGTTCAGACATGAAAGAAAACCTAAAGGATAGAAAAATGAAGCATTATTGAGCTTCAAGACTAACAAAGTCTATTGAAGAGGTAGGACAGTGGATGATACCCTAATTACACATATCAGATTGTGGTACAATCTTTTTTGGTGGTAGGGAATTTGAACCTTTGAGATATGACCACATACCCAAAAAGGACACAAGAAATATTTAAAATAAACATACCTTAAAAATAATTACCTTAAAACTACAAAAGTGCCATAAATAGGCATAAAATTTGGTTTAACTTCAGAACCAATGAATAAACATGTGAAATAAATTACAAAATTGGATTTCCCATGCTAAAATACACATAGACCATTTTAATGGCATATCTGTAAAGTCAATATTTAATGAGTTATAAGTAATAATACCTTATAAAAAAACATAAATCCTTAATTATTTCAAATACCAATTAAGCAACATGTAAAATAAATGGTACCATCGGATTTTCCATAAATTTCTACACATAAAACAATTAAGAAGCTAATCTCCAAAGTCAATTCTTAAGGAGTTAAGCCGAATATATGCACTTTTTTGGTCAACGCATATATTCAAGGAGTTTAGCTAATATCTTTTGAAATATACATGATAGAGTGATTAACCAAAAATAAAGTTACCACGTGATTACTTTAGGAATACAGAAATGAAGTTTATTTCACAAGTTATAAACAAGGTTAAAACCTGTAAGGGATTATTGATTAAAATCAATAGAGCTGTTGACCACTTTGCTGTGAAAGTGGTCCAAACTCAAAAAAGAAGTGGAAAGTTGGATTCTACTAGTTCATTTGTGAAGAATTATGTATTTTGTATTACAATATTCAAGGTATAACCCCTTGAAATCATGGTTTGAAGTTTAAAATATTAAATTTTGACAGAAAAGATGAGTTACAAGACAAATCATCAAAAATACAGTTTTGATGATGTAATGAAATGCTGTTGGCAGTTTGATGAGGACATTCCAAGAAATCAGAATCCACTCTCAGAATAGCTGTAGCGTGTATAACTTAAAAGTTATCAATGATCAAAGTTTAAGCTTAAATTTGATCATTTATGATCACTCACTGTAATTATATTTTAGGTTTAACAGTTATATAAGTGATACAATTGATTAATACTAATAAAATCCACGGAGTTTAGGCTTCTTCCAAGCCAATGATGTCATCAAACTTAAAGCTACAGTGATAACTTTAAATAATGGCGTTGTAAGGTGTGGATATGAAACTTTGATTAAAAATCAAGTACTTTTCCTGTCCTCAAAATTTGTATAAGGTAAAATTCTGTTAAAAATAGTATGAAATATTATTTTTAAGAGAAAACACGCCAAATTTATTGTTTATAACTTTATTAGTATAAAACAATAATATTATAAAAATTTATTGTTTTACCAACAATAAAAATTTATCCAAAAAATACTCTACAAGAGATATTTTAAGGCTACAAAAGAAATTTCTTCAAGAGCAATTTCAATTGGAATTAATTGAGCAAAGAACTGCAAGCAATTAATTAAAGAACAAAGTCTTTAAAAAGAATATTAAAGAGAAAACACGCCCAAAAGTGACCAGAGTGAATTTGGAAACAAAGTGACAAAGTTAACAGTGATGAAAGATGCTTTAATTCACTTTTGGGGTGGTTCAGGGGTAAAAATGATTATAAGAGTTACAAACAATGATTATAATGATTTTTTCACGTGGTTAAAAGGATTAAAATGATTTAAAAGTGGTGGTTGGAATCTTTGATTGATTGGTTTAACAGTGTTTAAACTAATTAATAAAACGAAAAGATTCTAACATGAAGAGAAAAGTGGGGCAAAGAAGACATTCTTTTATAGCCATCAATTCTCTTACTCCAAAAGTAAAATTTACTCTTTTCAGTCGTGAAAAACAGTCTGACAACAGAAAAGCCAATTATGGCATCATTGAACCCTGGTTTAGACCAAAAAGGGCTGGTTTAAGCCATTTTTAGCCATTTTTTGCCATTTTAGACCCTTAAATCAGCCATTACTATAGCAATACCAGGCCTAGAGCCCTCAAAACACGTCAGAATGTGTTTCAGAGACGTAGAAACCAGTTAAAACTGTTTTTACTATGATGGTTTTATCTTAAGGGTAGTTTTACCCTCTTGGCAACAGCTAAAACTACCCCAGTTGGTATCAAAACCTCATCATCAATTGAGTCCACAGACCCTGTAACTCAATTCCAGGCCAAAAGTAATGAACTTTTGCGTGAATTTTGACATCCCACGCCTGTCAGCAAGGATTTTGGGGGTCTAGCTCCCCCTTAGAGCTGGAGTTCCTTTTCCCCCCCAAATTTAATCTTTCCAATTTATTTTTCCTTATATTCCTCATCATGTATTATACTTATAATTTACATATGTAATTCAATTCAATTGTACAGTACAATACAGTAATAATTGACACCTCATATGTAAATCAAAGTTCACTTATGTAATACACGCGCACATTTTGACATTTCAATTGAATTCAATTGAAAATACTTCAATTCCTCATAACTTCTAAACTAAACACAACACCTCAATTTTAACACAAAAATTGATGGTTAACACCACATGTGGTGTGAATTAAATTAAGGTTTTGAGGATTTTCAACTTTTGTATTGAAAATACTAAAAACTTAATTTAAGCTTATTTAGAGTTGAGTTACAAGAATTTCACTCAGAGGTGACCGCACCTGATTTTTTATGAGGAATCCAATGGTGAAATAATTTTTATGTATTTATTTATAGGAAAAAAATTTATAATAATTTTTATTTAACTTTTTTCCAAATTTATTTATTTTTTCACAGTTTTGTTAAAATTTCATTTTTACCTAATTTTTTCAAGTATAAATGTAATTTTATACTTATAAAATTTAATGTATTTTTATTTTTAAATTGTAATTAATTTTTTTTATTTTTAATATAATTTTATATTTATATTTTGATTTTTATTTTAATAATATAAATAAATTTATTTTATTTATATTAATATGTTATTTTTTATATTTGTGGTCTTTTGGGTATATGAAATTACCTCCAAGGCTCACAGGCGTAATTATGAGGTAAGATGGTTTGATCATGATGTAATCATCACCAAACCTTAAAATATTGATCAATTCTAGTAGAAAGCATCAGTACACGTCTACTAGAAGCCTTTTGGACTCTAGGAGGGAGGTATTTACTATAAATAGAGCTCTTTTTACTCTGTTTTTCCCTCAGATGCTTACAAATCATTAAATCATTAGATAAAAAGGTAATTTCTCTATTCTTTATATATAAAACTTTTATATTATTAAAGACCAAAGTTAATATTATGACAATAATCATCTCTCACGTGATTATTGCAATTATTTAATTGTTTTGTTTAAATTTCTCTTAAAAACCTCTATTCCATGTAAAATCAAGAAAAATTGTAATTTCTCTTAAAATTTGTTGTAACTACAATTTAAATAAGTTTTATTTACATTTTTTGGCTTAAAATTATTCAAAATTATTTTATTAAGCATTAAAAGTAGGTTATTTCTCTTATTATAATAATTTTTCTCTATTATTACTTTAATAATTCTATAATTGATATAAATAGTATTTATATTAATTTATAACTTTAATATTAGTAGTATTATTGTTATTAATTGTTTTTTATTAATAAAAAACAATTTCTAACGCCTTTATTATTTGTTGGTAACAATGATAAAGTGCTTTTAAATATATTAATTATCTTATATTAATATATTTATTCAATAATATAATTAATTTTACGCCGTAATTATATTAACTCTTTATTATTATAATTATTCTTATCTTATTTATTTCATTTATAAGGACATTCATAGTACAATAAGTAAAATATTAGTAATTTTTACTTATTGTTTCATAGTCAAACCTTACAATATTTCCTTGGAGAATTTTTTCTGGGTAAGGTTGTGCTTCTGGTTTTGATTCTGTCTAGGGGTATTGGGGGGAAGTCCATAGGGAATGAGGGTGTACAGCCCCTGGGGATTTCCTCTAGGTTTGAGGCCCCTTTCAAGAGCAGGGTGTCTCATTTTGGAGATGTCTGTGGTAAGGCTTTGGTTCTATCTCCTGGGATGGTTAATGTCACTTGTTAGTTTGTCTTTGGTAAAGCTATATGCTAAATAAGTGTGAGCCTTGAGGTATATTCTACAAACCCAGATAGGCCACAATTATCTTGAAAATAAATTTTGAATTATGCATAATTCATAAGTCATGAATATATCCAAAATTCATCATTTTTGATTTCAGAAAATATGAATAACTTTTCATTGAGTAAGTAAATCCATGGATTTAAGGCCAGATCTGGGTTCTACACAAAAATTCACCTAGGGTAGCTCCATAGAGTGAATGAGCTCAAATTAACTCTTTGAGGTGGTAATATGGAAAACACTTCAATACCACATAAAAGATCTGTGAAAATTTTTGTTTTTCTTAATTTCACGCCAAAATAATGGGAATGTGAGAAATCCCATGTTACATATACACTAAGAATAGTGTTATGCATGTTTTGGGCACTTAATATCATGGTATTCTTACATGGACGTTTGGTACACCCATAGTGGATATCTCACTTTAAGCTCAATTTTCTATTTTGACGTGAAAAATAAGCAAGGGGGACAAAAGACATCAAGGAGAGCCAGGGTACCCAACTTCTGAGGCCTCAGAGGAGTGGACAGCTCCAAAGCTTGGATCCATGGCTGATCTTAGCCTAATTGGTAATCTCAAACCTTTTGGGAACTTGGTTACCATGTTACAACTACAGTAAATCTTAAGAAAATAGCAAATAACCTGCTATTTTGACGTGCCAAGGAGGTAAAGAGCTACTTACACTCCTGTAACCATGTCAATTCTTAATGATTTTCCATGGATAAACCCCAAAAGAGTAATTAAAACCCTTTTTGGACTTTTATCCATTGATTTACCTCATAGAAACCAGTTAAACACTGATATTTGCAATTCTACGTAGAAATGAGGTAAAAACTTCAAAAATTCATTAAAAATACGATTATGAATGAATCTTTCTGAAACTTTTGCGACCAATAAAGAATCTTATTATTCATGGTGAAACCAAAAAGAATCATGGCTCTACTAGTGAAATCAAAAGTTTTACTTGCAGTCGATTTTTGACTATTCTATGTCAAACACTGAATCTTCAAAAATTCACAGTAATTACAACCTGTAATGAAATTGCCAATAACATTGATAACTTTGAGAAATAAATGATTATTTTGGAATAAAAGAAGATTTACATATGTTACTCCTTTTATTCTTAACCATATTGGGGTTGGTAGTCACATAAAAGCATTAATTAAGTAATTATGATAATCTTACATGACAACAGATGATGCAATCAATAATCCAAAAGGGTTTATTGTTTTCTAACTCACTGGTTTTTCAGTTTTCTCCATGGCACGCCTCTTTGAGCTGTTTTTGACTCAAAAGAGGCCTCCTCTTGCTGTTTTTTCCACAACATCATCATTTTATTACCATTTATATTATTGTTACCAACAAGTAAGTATTAGTTAAAGCTATTCTTGAGTGTTTTAATTCTTTCAGAATCAATCAGAAAGACGTTAAATTATAGCATCCAACTATATATTGTTTTAATACTCTTATAAATTTATTTTGATCCTCTCAATCCACAATTATACATCAAATCTCTCTATCACATCTTTCAATAAGTCCCTTGGAATATTAGTGAGTGATTTATCTTTAATTCTTAAAGTTTTTCTCTAACATTAGTTTTATTCAAGAATTAACATTATAATTATTCTTGCAAAAGATAATCATATATTAAAGTAATGTTATTATGTTAATAAAAAGAAGTTTTATTATTAAAATATTCTTGTAATTGATTCTTGTAGACAATTACTTGCTCACTGTTAAAGTCACTAGTAGTGTTTAACACTTGAAAGAAATAATTCTTTAATTCTTTAATTGTGGTTATAATAACACTTTGTTATTATACTTCATAAGAACAGTCATAGTACTGTTGATTAATAGTAATATTATCATCAGTTTCATAGACACATCTTACAAATATCATATATATCCCATGCCTTGTTCCTGCAGTACAGTGTCCATAACTGAGGGAAAAGCTTTCCCTCTACTGGAGGGGATAGATTTCTAGAACTGATATTGTGTCCTCTTGTGGCTTTCAGAGGCCATGGGGGGAATTCTGGGGTCCATGGTCATTTATGGCCAAAATGAGTGTTTTGGGTGCTTGGGACATTTTTGGGTACTTTGGGTCTTTTGGCCATTTTGGAATTCTTGGGTTCTTGGCCAAAAAACAGGCTCAGGTGGGCCCACTTGAAATGAAGGCTATTGATTTTCCCCCTTGGCCCCTTTTGGCCTCATTGCATTTGGGCCAAAAGGGGCCTAACTGGTCCCACAGACCTTTGAAGCCTTAGGGGGCTTAAAGGCCCAAAGCCCCTAATCAAAGGGGGTGGGCCAAAGGCCCTGGATTGGGTTAGAGGGGCAAGAGGCCCCTGGAAGGGTAAATGATCTCCCAGACCCAGAAACAATGTATTGGCCTGTGGGTGGTGGGATTGAGAATTGACCAAAGAGGCCAATGGTGCAGGATATGGCCAAAAGGCCATTTCCCACCATGAGGGTTCATATGGAATATGATGATTATATGGCCAAATTGGCGATATATTGGTGGAAGATTGCATTTCCATAAACACCAATTGAGAGGAGTATTTTCAAGGGCTGTGACACAGTCATGGCCTTTTGACATTTTGTTATGAAGTCATCAAGATTTCCTTGGTATGAAATAGCTACCCAATCCATCACAGCTCTGCCTCTATTTGTTGCTGTTTTGGAGGCATATTGATTATTAATTTTATTCCACAGTGAGTATGCATCATCAATGGTTTCATCATCCACAACTTCTACAAAAAAAGTGGGATCCAATTTACTAGAGATGAAGCTGATCATTAGCTGGCACCTCTTTTGTGGCTTCCAGACTAAAATACTAGGAATTTTAATAACCTAATTATAAGTGGAATACTATTTAGATAAAATTAATAGACGCTTCACTAGTGTTAATATGATGTACTGTTAGAATTGAAGCTTCAACAGTAGTAATAATTTGTAAAAGTGAATTTAATCACTTTAAAGGTCAGTGTGCTAATATTTCTAAAATAAAATTTAAGTAATTTTAATTGTAAAAATATATTTCGCTAAGAGCTCTGAGGATTAATTCAAAGAGAATTACTCCTCTTTAAATATTGTATTTACAAATTCAAAATCAAAATAATATGAAATAAACTTTTTTCGAATGAGGAAAGATCTGTTGTCAGCCTGTGACTCAAAACAGAGCACTAGCATGACATCCAACATACCATAAATAATGGTATGACAAGTATTGAACAAACATAGTCAATACAGGTAATAAATAAGAGAAAACAATCCTCTTAAATTAAACACCAACCTTATCCAAACAGAATAAGGAAACCTAGAGGAGAATAAACAGCTCAAAACCCTTATTTTCACCTCTCATCTAACTTATGCATATTTAAGTTATTATATACCAAAATGGTATTTTTCTTAAAGCTCACATAGAGAGCTACACAATGATTTCATCCATGTTGTTGTAACACCACTACAACTGGAGATACCATATGACCTTTATTTCAAAACCAAGACCCCCCTGAAAGTCAAAGAGGGCTTGTACAAAACTGTACAAAAGTATAACCAAATTAAAGATATAAACAAGAGCTTTAATTTGAGATACATTAGACCTCTGTATCTCTTAAATCGACTGAGGGATCTTGGTTCAAAGGTTTAACAACCAGAAATACAGATATTCTGAAAACAAGAAAGTAAACAAACCCCTGTATCTTTGGCATACACTCATACAACTGTACAGTGTAATATACCAAACTGTAGAGCTAATCTAGCCCTACAAAAATTTATCATCAGAATACAGATATCTTCCAAATTGAAGAAGATATCTGGCATGGAAGTTTTTGAAGCCTCATACTGATGTACAAAAATACATCCAAAAACTTAAAACCCTTATAACTTTTGCTATTTGAAAGAAGGGTAAACATGAAGCATACCAAATTGAAGAGCTCATTAAGCCCTTCAATTCTGTGCTCTTGGTTTCTTGATATCTCAAAAACTGACTAAGATATCTTGGTTGGAAGTATTTTGACCAATACTGGCCTGTACCAAACCTGTACCAACTAGTACTGTCTTGATACTCAAAATAATGGCTGTTCAAAGCTTAAACCCGCCCAGAATGACTAGTATTGATCATACAGACACCAGAGCAACGTCATCCAAGTGCTGACGTGGCAGGTGAAAAGTTTTTTCACCCTGTATTGATCCAGAATGATCATTTGTGGTTCCAAAACCACAATTCTGCCTCTACTGACGTCAGAATTGAGGATCCAGAACCACAGACTGACCATTGGAGTGAAACTTTTCACTCCTCTGACGTGTGAAGAGTTAATAACTCTTGACAGTCTTGAAAGATATAAAAAGAAGGGTTTTTTCCTTCAAAAAACCATCATCTTATCTTACTTTACCTATATTCTTACGTGAAAAGACTGTTATCCATCAGTAGTGTCCTTAGAATTATTAAAGATATAATTAGAATATAATTATTGTAGTGTTTCTTTACAGTCAAAGATATTAGAGCATTGCAACCCAGGTCCTCAATAGACTCATCACCACTGTTACCACGTAGCAGTAGGACCTGAAGATTTAATTTATTATTTGTTTTTGACGTGTCACAGTCATAATACTAGCTTGTATTTACATTTTATAGCTACTATATAGACTCACCCTGACATTTTGGGGGCCTGGCCGTGGGTTTTCAACCTTATTGGACGTGTTTTGAGCTGAATTAGGCGTAAAATTCAGCTATTTACAAGGTATTTTACTAAAAGTGAGTAAAATTTCTAATTTATTTTATATTATTATCATTTTTTTTTAGCATCATATATTATATATACAAATTTTTTTCCTCCAAAAATATATATTACAAAATATTTTTGTTGAGAGAAGGAGTACAAATCCTCCTTTTTATTATATTGCAATAATTTCAACGAAATTTAATAATAATACAACAGTATTATTTAAATTTCAATATAAATAATAATATACAAACAGTATATTATTTATTTTACTATTATTTTTCACCAAAGTGCGTGAAAATTCATATAGAAACATTTATTAATAAATAATTAATAAATATTAAATAATAAAATAATTTTTTATTATTTATAAGGAATATTTTAATTAAATATTTCCTTTAAAACAAGATATCACTCAAATTGACGTGAAAACTTGTAATTAATTGATATTTGAATCAAATATCAAGTGTTATAATAAATATTATTTATAATATTTATAATAACAAATCAAATTTATTATAATTTAATAAATTTGACGTGTTTATACAAAAACACAATAATATCCAAGTGAATCATTCACAAAACACTTGGATATTACAGTTTTCATTTATAAAACATAAGTGAAAAACTCAAAAACCGTTATTTTTCAATAAAAACATATAAAAATAATAAAAAAAAACATAAAATACTCAAAAATTTCGAAAAATAACAGTAGAATTGAATATAATCATTCTGTTTTATCATAAAATACTGATATACAATCTGAACTATCTTTTCTGAATAGTGGAAAAAGACTACATTCCATTGGAAACCCAGTCACAAGGAAATCCATCTGTGACAGCCTCAGAAGACAGAGAGGTGCTGCCAAAAACCAAGGGCAAGCAGAAAAGACACAGTGAAGTGACAATCAACTCAAAAGATTGGACACCAATAGCCGTGCCAAAGGCCAAAAAACCCAGAAAAGCTCCAACAAAACCAGTTGGATCACCAAAACAAATTGAGAAACAGAAAATCACTGTTATCAACCCAGTTGTAAACTCTAAAGGCAAATTGCCAAAGAGTATAGATCATAAATTTGTACAAGGGCCTGCTAAAGGTAAATAAACCTTGAGAAATACAACATTTTTTATTGTCTGTCATTTTTTAACATTGTTAACATGACACCTCCACTTCTTAGAGATCTTGGATTCCCAAGAAATCAACCAGAACACTGGCCAAGAAGACACAGAGGAAGAAGAACTGGAGCAAATGACCAGCAAAGGACTTACCATCAGGGAACTCCTACCCAAGGTCTTATTCCAAATCAAATTCAACCCAGAAGTCCAACAAGGAGATTGGACAGATGCAGAACAGGTCCTCCAAATACACAAACTCCTGAGAGACCTCTTCACATGGAGCATGGACAACAAAATGTTCACTATGGCAGCATCATGGGCAGAAGTGGGGATAACAACCCAGAAGATCTGTCTCAAGCAAATGGCTTGGATGGAACTTATGACAGAAATGCAAGGTTGGAATCCCAACAAGAATTTCAAACTCTTAGAAGAAAGAGCAACCAGAATCAAAGAGAACCAGGCAGCCATACAAGCCATAGAGAGATCTTGGCACAAGGAAGAGCCCAGTCAGATTCAGGTACCCCCAGAAATGGAAGGAGAAGTCCCATCTTCCCCACAACAATCCAGCAGTTCCAGGCCCTACAAGCCAAAGGAAACTTCATCCAAGGCTCCCCAACCCTTCCAGGTAGTTTCCAACAGGAGAAAAGGAGCCCAAGGGAAAAACAAAACTTCTTTCAACCAGAGGAAGAAGGAGGCAGACCCATTGATGAAAAAGCTGATGGACTTAGTCCAAGAAGTACACAAAAGCAAGAAATAGTTGTACCTACAAATAGTTTTGATAGTTCTGACTCAATAGACCCAGAATTAATAACTGAAACTACAATCCACACTCATGAGTTTGAAAACAAATTCACATGGACCAAATTGGCCCAATTCATGGATTGGACACATGAAACCTCAGGAAAAATGAGGACAGAAGTGGAAACATTGAAAGAAGAAAATACTTTCCAAGCAACAGTCATAAAAGACTTAAATACAAATCTGGCCAAAATTTGGACAGAATTTGAAAAAACTAACAGACAGTTGAATTCAATTCTAGAAGAACAACAAACTGTGAGGAGGGATCTGAGGAGTATCCAGCAGCAACAGGATAACTTTGACAAAGAAATTGATTACCTCTATGACAGGGAAGACAATCAATACCCTCCAACACAAGGTCAACCTACTACCTCTACAAAATTGAAAGAAGAGGATAAAGACTATGACCAGGAACCTGAATATCAGATTCCAAAGTTAAGATCAGAGTCAATGTACCAAGATGGGGAAAATCTCAACTATCCAGAGAAACAGGCACTAAAACAGTTACCAGAAGTAACAAACTGGCCAAATTTCTCAGGAATTGGGGAATATGACCATATGGAGATCAGTGACTATATTGATGGACTCTTTGTTGATGTCCCAAAGATACCAGACTACTGGATCAGAACAAGACTTAACACAGCATTCAGAGGCCATGCAAACATATGGTATACTGAGATGAAAGAAATACATGGCAGGAAAAGCTGGCCATGGTGGAGGAACCAGATTATACAAAAGTATAGCAATGGTAGTTGGATCTGGCAAAAGACCATGTCCTTTGAAAGTGATAGATACTCCACAGAAAAAGACCCTTATGAATGGTGCCTCAAACAAACAAAGAGGCTAAAAGCTATTGATCCCAATATGACAATAGAAATGAGAAACCATAAACTCCTAACAAAATTGCCAGGAGATCTAGAACATGCAGTCAAATGCAGATGCAACAACATCAGCAGCATTGATGACATAGCAAATGTCATACAAGATGTGAGAAAAAAAACCTCCATAGGAAGGTACACATCCTATAAACCAAACTTCAAAGACAAGAGGTCTGAAGTTAAAGAGACAAACAAAGAAAAAGGGAAAGAAACCCCAAAAAAGAAATATGTGTGCCACAACTGTGGATCACCAGACCACTATGCCAACAATTGCACAAAACCAAAAAAGAAAATATATGCAATTGATGAAGAATCAGAAGAAGAACAAACAGGTGACAAATCTGATTCTGACAGAATGGGAAATGGTATGAGAGCAGAATCACAAAGTGAACCTGATACCATAGAGGAATACATAGTGGAATGCAATGAAGAAACTTCACTTGACATACAAGACATTGAATTGGATTCCGAAATACCACAAATAACAACAGACAAAGAGCTCTGTAAGCACACACAGAATGCACAAACATTCCTGGTAACCCCAAATAGAGGGATGGGATTCATTCATGGAACACCTACAAAATTGACAGTTTATATTGAGAACTGTAAACACCCAATGATCATTGACACAGGAGCAAGTTGCTCCATAGTGGCAAAAGAATACTTGAAACAACACTTCCCCAAATGGGAAGAAGATATAATCCCAACAAAAGCTAGAAACTTTAAAAGTGCATCAGGCAAAATGCACTCACTGGGGACAATAATCAAAGAGATAATTATCCCACACCAAAAAGGAAATATCAGACTGGAACCTGAATTTGTAGTTCTAGAGAATGCACATGTACAAGGATTCTTACTAGGTACAGAGTACCAAAGAATGTATGGTATGGACATTTGCAATAGTAAAAACAGATATCTTACCATAGGTACAAACAAAGACAAAAAAATTTCCTTTGACATAAATCATGTAACAAATGATAACACCTTGAAAGAACTAGTGGAAGAATTCAAAGAAGCCCAATATGGCACTCAACTCACCAGTAAAATGAAACTCAACTTACTGAAAGTATTGAGAAAGCATAGAGGAGCTTTTGCAATAGGAGATGAACCACTAGGAAAAATCAAAGGACATGATATAGAATTATATCTGGATGTAGAAAGACCATATCCACCTATGCTTAGGAGACCACCATACCCAGCCAGCATGGAAACTAGGAAAGAAATTGGGAAACATATCAATGAACTCCTAGAAATGGGGGTAATAAGAAAAATAGGACATAATGAGATAGTAGAGGTCACTACACCAGTCCTTATAACTTGGCATGATGGTAAATCCAGACTATGTGGTGACTTCAAGGCTTTGAATAATTACACCAAAGCAGATAGGTACCCCATCCCAAGGATACCACATGCACTAGATAAACTAGCAAAAGCCAAGTTCATTACAAAAATGGATTGCATGAAAGGCTTTCACCAGAATGGGGTAAAACCAGATTCCATCAAATTGCTAAGAATTATATGCCATATGGGCATATATGAATATACTAGAATGCCATTTGGCATTAAGAATGCACCAGCCCATTTTCAGAGGATGATGGATACCATATTTCAAGATGAAATAATGGAAGGGTGGATGGTAGTGTACATTGATGATATCATAATATACTCAGAAACATGGGAAGACCATGTGAAGAAAATTGATAAAATATTGGGAAAATGCACACCAATCAACATGAAGATATCTCTTAAAAAATGTAACTTTGGACAGCAGGAACTGCTAGCCCTAGGACACAAAGTTTCAGGTTTGAGCCTAGCTATAGACCAAAATAAAGTTGCTGCAGTACTGAAGAAACCAGTACCAAAGAACATCAAGGAAATGAAATCTTTTTTGGGCTTTGCTAGCTATTACAGAAGCCACATAAAAAACTTTGCACACATCACTAGTAGCCTATACAAACTGTGCTCAAAAGATGTAGTCTTTGAAATTACCAAGGAAAGAAGAGATGCATTTGAAAAGATCAAATATGAACTGACCAATGCCCCTGTCCTAATGATTCCTGATTTTGAACTACCATTCAAACTATATATAGATGCAGCATGTAGCCAAGGACTAGGAGCAGCACTACACCAGAGGCAACTAGTGGATGGAATACCCAAAGAAGGAGTAATTTGCTATATATCAAGACAACTGAAAGACTCAGAAGCCAGATATGGAGCTACTCAGACAGAAGGTCTATGCTTGGTATGGGCACTAGAAAAACTCCATTACTACTTAGAAGGAGCAGTATTTGAAGTTTTTACTGACTGCACAGCCCTCAAATCACTGTTGAACATGAAGACAACAAACAGACACATGCTTAGGTGGCAAATAGCCATACAAGAATACAGAGGGAATATGACTATCATCTATAAAGAAGGGAAAAGTCATACTAATGCAGATGGTATCAGCAGGTGGCCACTGAAGAATGACCAAGAGAATCCAGCATATGACCCAGAAAATGGGACCAAAATACCTATACAATGCATGGAGCTAGATAGGAGAAAGAACTTCAAACTATCAAACTGGGCATTAGGGAATGACCCATCAAACCCAGCACAGAGCTATGGGGAGAGTAAAGAGATACCCATACTGGGAATCAGCTCCTCTAATCTGAATACAGAATTCTTTAGCATAGTACAATCAGCATACAATAAACACAAACAGTGTAGTATATTGATACAACTATTAAAACAAAAGTACAGGAGTCCTGAACTAGAGAGCCAATTGGAAGAGCCATGGCTCAAAAACTTCAAAGAAAATAGATTTTTTCTGATAGATGATCTACTGTACCATAGGGAAAAACACACAAGTGCCCTGGTAATAATAAATAGAGAACATATTTCCCTGATACTACAGGAATGCCATGACTGCCCATACATGGGACATATGAGTGAAGAAAGAACTAAAGAAAGAGTCTTTAGCACAGCTTGGTGGCCAAAGTGGGAACAAGACTTGAGTGAATACATCAACACTTGTACCAGATGCCAAAAAGCCAACAGAAGTCATGGCAAAAGATATGGATTACTCCAGAGTATAGAGGAGCCCAAACACCCCTGGGAAATAATAAACATGGATTGGGTAACAGGCCTGGTCCCTGGAGGGAAAGACAGCTTTAATGCATGCTTAGTAGTAGTAGACAGGTACAGCAAGAGTGTCAGATGTCTCCCCTGTCACAAAGAGGACACAGCAATGGACACAGCCATATTGTTCTGGAACAATGTGATAGCTAACTGTGGAGTTCCAAGAATTATAATTAGTGACAGAGACCCTAAATTCACATCAGAATTTTGGACTAATCTATATGAGATGCTGGGAACCAAACTAGCATTCTCCACAGCTTACCATCCACAAACAGATGGTCTAGCAGAAAGAATGATCCAAACATTAGAAGACATCATTAAAAGGTTTTGTGCATATGGCATGGAATATAAAGACAATGAGGGATATACCCATGACTGGGTAACCCTCCTACCAGCTGTACAATTGGAATACAACACAAGTATACACTCAGTGACAGGAAAAACCCCTGCCACATTAGAGATAGGATGGAACCCACTACTTCCAGTAGACTACTTGAAGAAGAACCTCCTCTCAGTACACCCCACAGCTAAGGACTTCCACACAATGTGGAAGACTGCCTGTGAAAAAGCAGAGCAATGTGTGGCTGAAGCCAAATTATATAACAAACAGAGATATGATAAAAGTCACCAAGAACCCGATTTCAAAGAAGGAGACCAAGTTCTAATCTCAACTCTTAACTTCAACAACCTAAGAGGACCCAAGAAGATGAGAGACTCATTCATAGGACCATTCACCATTATTAAATTAATAGGAAAGAATGCAGTAGAAGTCAACCTGACCAAAAAGTTCTCTAGGAAACACCCAGTTTTCCCTGTGAGCCTGGTCAAACCTTATCACCAGACAGATGAGGAGAAATTCCCTGACAGAAAGAAGACAGTCACCCATGAAAGATTGGTAGAGGAAGATGACTCACCTGGACCAGTGAAAAAGATCATTAAAGCCAGTAAAATAAGAATTAATGGGAAAGACAACAGGCAATATCTGGTTAGATTTAAGAATCAACCAGCAGATAAAGATAAATGGTTAACTGAGAAAGAAATCCCAGATGGACAAATACACCTCAGAAGATTCAGAGCCTCCAGGAGGGCTGAAGAGTCTCATCAATGATGAGCCTTCTTTTGAGGGAGGGTATGTCAGCCTGTGACTCAAAACAGAGCACTAGCATGACATCCAACATACCATAAATAATGGTAAGACAAGTATTGAACAAACATAGTCAATACAGGTAATAAATAAGAGAAAAAAATCCTCTTAAATTAAACACCAACATTATCCAAACAGAATAAGGAAACCTAGAGGAGAATAAACAGGTCAAAACCCTTATTTTCACCTCTCATCTAACTTATGCATATTTAATTTATTATATACCAAAATGGTATTTTTCTTAAAGCTCACATAGAGAGCTACACAATGATTTCATCCATGTTGTTGTAACACCACTACAACTGGAGATACCATATGACCTTTATTTCAAAACCAAGACCCCCCTGAAAGTCAAAGAGGGCTTGTACAAAACTGTACAAAAGTATAACCAAATTAAAGATATAAACAAGAGCTTTAATTTGAGATACATTAGACCTCTGTATCTCTTAAATTGACTGAGGGATCTTGGTTCAAAGGTTTAACAACCAGAAATACAGATATTCTGAAAACAAGAAAGTAAACAAACCCCTGTATCTTTGGCATACACTCATACAACTGTACAGTGTAATATACCAAGCTGTAGAGATAATCAAGCCCTACAAAACTGTATCATCAGAATACAGATATCTTCCAAATTGAAGAAGATATCTGGCATGGAAGTTTTTGAAGCCTCATACTGATGTACAAAAATACATCCAAAAACTTAAAACCCTTATAACTTTTGCTATTTGAAATAAGGGTAAACATGAAGCATACCAAATTAAAGAGCTCATTAAGTCCTTCAATTCTGTGCTCTTGGTTTCTTGATATCTCAAAAACTGACTAAGATATCTTGGTTGGAAGTATTTTGACCAATACTGGCCTGTACCAAACCTGTACCAACCAGTACTGTCTTGATACTCAAAATAATGGCTGTTCAAAGCTTAAACCCGCCCAGAATGACTAGTATTGATCATACAGACACCAGAACAACGTCATCCAAGTGCTGACGTGGCAGGTGAAAAGTTTTTTCACCCTGTATTGATCCAGAATGATCATTTGTGGTTCCAAAACCACAATTCTGCCTCTACTGACGTCAGAATTGAGGATCCAGAACCACAGACTGACCATTGGAGTGAAAAGTTTCACTCCTCTGACGTGTGAAGAGTTAATAACTCTTGACAGTCTTGAAAGATATAAAAAGAAGGGTTTTTTCCTTCAAAAACCCATCATCTTATCTTACTTTACCTATATTCTTACGTGACAAGACTGTTATCCATCAGTAGTGTCCTTAGAATTATTAAATATATAATTAGAATATAATTATTGTAGTGTTTCTTTACAGTCAAAGATATTAGAGCATTGCAACCCAGGTCCTCAATAGACTCATCACCACTGTTACCACGTAGCAGTAGGACCTGAAGATTTAATTTATTATTTGTTTTTGACGTGTCACAGTCATAATACTAGCTTGTATTTACATTTTATAGCTACTATATAGACTCACCCTGACATCTGTTATAGAAACATGAGCAGATATAACAACAAGATTAATGACATAGTGGAAAAATATACTATGACACATTGAGTAATAAGTCATAGCGAAAGATTCAATTCATATTATGATAATATGAAATTAAGTATTTGAAATATTTGACAAAATATTGAAAGAAAATGAGACAAAATTATAAAGAAAGTGATTGGGGTATGTATAGCAGGTAAAGGTTTCCATGCTTGCAGGCTCCCACTGATGGCATCACTGCTAATTTTTGTCCACTTGTTTTTAACAGAACTGTTAACATCAGCATCAGTTTTATCAATGCATTCATCAAGCAGCTCTTTGGATCAAAGGAAGATTTTCATTCGTTTGTACCATTCACTATAATTGAGACCATTGAGTACTGGAATATGTGAGCTATCTTTGGCCTTCAGTAGTTTATTGGTCATTATGATTTCTTTTCACCTATCAGTTTTGGGATTCTTTCTCAGAGCCTTGAGACCTCAAATCTATTAGGATGAAAACCAAGTTTTTTTTATTTTGTCAACAACATTGAAGTTCTTAGAATAATAGAATGGTAAAGGAAAAAAGTCTACCTGCAAGGGGAAAAAATGATTCAAAAGGTTTATAGTGAAATTACTGTTGAATTAGAAGATTTGTGTAACTAATATATTTACAATAAATGTCAATTCAATTTGAGCATCTTAATTTCAATCTAGAAAAAACTCACCTTTTTAATATAATGTGTAAATAATTTTGTTTAAGAATAAATGAGTCACATTTTACAACACACTAATGTGTTAGGAAGAGCAAAGAAAAATAATGAAATCATTTAGTATACTTGAAGTATAGGATAGACTAATTATAAGTATCAGTACAACTAATTTATTATTGAAGTTCTCCAAGGAGAAAAGATAGAAGTGATTGGATTGTGCTTCTTTTATGGTAAGGATCAACTGAATGATGATTGTGCCATTCTTTTTTTGAGAGAAAATCATTTCTCTTTTGAGAGAACATTATTTCTCTTTTGAGAGAACATTATTTCTCTTTTGAGAGAACAGCTTCATTTTCACATGTGTTCTCTTGATTTCAACAACCTGTTCTTCTTCACTTTCAACAACCTTTTGATTATGGCCACACATGCTTCTTTCCAATTGTCACCATATATGCCCTTCCATAGGAAACTGTTGTAGATTTAGAACAAATGTGGGGTCAGTATGTCTTTAGCCATTTTGATCAGTTTGTTGAGTATACCAGCTTTCCCTGGAGAATTTTTGCTGGGTAAGGTGGCTCTTCTGGTTTTGAGTTTGTCTAGGGGTATTGGGGGGAAGTCCATAGGGAATGATGGTGTACAGCCCCTGGGGATTTCCTCTAGGTTTGAGGCCCCTTTTAAGAGCAGGGTGTCTTATTTTGGAGATGTCTGTGGTAAGGCTTTGGTTCCGTCTCCTGAGATGGTTAATGTCACTTGTTAGTTTGTCTTTGGTAAAGTTATATGCTAGATAAGCATGATTTGGTCCTTCCTCAGCTAGAAAACAGCTCCCATACCTTTTGTTTAAAGCGGTATTAGTGGTGGTACTCTTCTTTAATTTTGGTGGACTGGTCATTTAGCGTTTCCCTTTTGACTTTGTTTCTGGCCTTGACAGGCTTGTCCAGTTGCTCCTTGTCCCACCAGGGTTTTGACCTGAATGGGTTATTTGTTATCCATCTGCCTTGATTTTTGTAGGCTAATCTTATCACTGTTGAGATTTATTGTGTAGTGTCCTCCATGTCTCTTGAGGGGCTTGCTTCTCTGTGGTCTGGATGTTGAGGAAGATTACATTTCAAGGATGATAGGAGCTTCTTGGAGTCCATGTTTTTCAAATTTTTAGATAAGTGTTCCTCCGGCGTTGTCAATGCTAGTCCTGGTGCTGTTATTAGGGGGAGTCAATCTTTGCCGAATTTGGCCGTGCGATATCACAAAATGAGATTATCTCATTTTGAAAACAGGCGAGCCGCATTTGAAAATGTCTCATACACTAAGCCACTCAATAACTCGGGTTTTTTGCTTCACCAAAAACCCACCATTGCCCCTCAAAACTGACCAAGAAGGCAACGTTGGGGGGGCTCCTGGAAGCCTGATATGGCAACTCATATTGAACTTTCACACACGCTCTTTGGGTGACATATGAGATGTCTTACATTTTTCATTTGCGGCGAAGATTGACTCCCCCTATTCTTGTGATAATCGGCTGATGGTCAGATGCAGAGCAACAAGGGAATCTGTCATTTCGTCTGAGAAAACTAGTCGCAAGCGTTAGAAATTTGAGTGACATGCTTAGCCCTGCGGTCACACTTTCCTCTAAGAGTGTAGTAGTTTTAGTGAATGTCAAACACTTTATTGCAACACCCTAAAAAGTCAGTAGTAGTAACTCTTGAACAAATAAAAAACATGGTAGGTAAGTATACTTGTGATATTTACATCTTTTTTAGTGATAAGAATTTCTACCTTGAACAGTATTCTAATTATAAAATTAACTAGGTAGACAATCTTTGACTGAAGACTAGATTGTCGAGAATACTACTAGCCTGTTGGTTATGAAACGTAACGTTGATATATCTCCTATAAGCTAAATCCAAACGATGGTAGTTAGCTCCACTAGTAATATCTCTTGCTTATTCAGTTCTTGATGGTACTAACTAGTTCTAATTTTAGTAGGAATGGGTTTAATGAAACAACAATAATTTGCTATAAAGATTAAATACAAAAACAAGAAATAGAATTCGAGCGATTAGAGACAAAAAGAAATTTGATCCGTCCTCCTGTTTCCTTCCTTGACCGGATCTTAAGTACAACTTCCAAATAGCATGTCCATAGTATCTGTTGAGATCACATCTTGGAACCTTAATGCACAGTTTGTATCATAATGACGTCAAAGAGTGTCTATGTAAGACAAGCGAGATGATTTTTAAAATAAGCCCTGGACTAACGACTTCCTTCCAGATTGAGTTTTGTCTAGTGCTTTTCTTTGTCTTGTGCTGAAAGTTGTGTGTTGCTTACTTCCTTGGCAGCCACAGGTGTGCCTTGCGTGCGAAGCTGCTGGGAAACGGCACCGGCGATTGGAAATTCGCCTCTCATTTTCACTTTTCGAGTTCACTAGCCCAAATTGAGCACGGCAGCCCAAGAGACTAACTCTCCAGCGCACTTTCCATTGCTGCATCTATTTACTGTATGGAATATGATGGCGAAAGAGAAACCTACTCTCACAGTTGTCCGGATCGTATCCAATTGAAAACCATTGCGTCATTGGCCATGGGACCCAACTTTTGCGGTGTTTCCCTATTCAATCAGGCGACTATCCCAGGACAGATGGGCCTCCTCCTTTCTGGTTTAAGAGGATACCCTGTGAGAGTTGACCATTTTGAAGCACTCATTACGACGCTTGCTTGAAAAGCTATAAAATGTTGGTGCAACTTGGCAGGGCCTCCCAACTCGCCGACAATTCACAGTAGCATTGCATTTTCCCTCGACTTTCAGTGTAAAGAGAATTGAGGACAAGCCACCATGCGTTTCGCAATCTCTACAATGCTGTTAGCCTTAAGCGCTTCTCAAGCTCTAGCACAAGACCCCGACCATCGTTCCTTACGGACTCATACCAACAAACTGCCTCTAGAGGCCAATAAGGACTCCTCTATGCCTCACACCCTCTGCTACAATTACTTCAAGGACAAGGATGGCTGTGTCTGGTCAAGCGCAGGCTCCGAAAGGTGTAAACCCAAAACTACCTCTAACCCCAATGTAGTACGTTTGAACTCCCACTTAGCCAGATACCTTTGCACAATGAGCCCCTCATATATTGCTTAAGTTTGGCCTCCCAGCCGGCTTGGCCAAGAAACTATTTAATGCCGCACAAAATCTGTTCGCCACCAGCAAGACTCCGCTTTTTCCGCCCCCTGGCCACGTGAGACCAGGAGGTCCACCTCCCGACCCTCGCAAGCGTGGCATTTACAAGTCCGTTGAACGTCGATATGATGCCCAACCCGGTGTAGGGGTAATATAACTCTCCTTCTATGTTCACTTGCCGCTCGCTGATGTCAACTTTTTCTTAAGTTGTTTCCCCTTGAAGGTGGTAATGGGGTAAGGCCAATTACTTGCCTTTGCCATCCCGAAAACTTAATCACATTATCTGAGCACCATTAAATTTTAGGTTTGTGGCTACTACGATTCAAACAAGGAAGTTGGTGTTTGCCTTTGGACCGGCACATCCTCCACAGATCGCGATAACACCACGATGGGGAAACCGGGGTGGTTGAATAAGTGATTTGTCCTCTTAGATATACATTCATTTCGTAAGGCTGAGTTGAATTCCGGATTTTAGAGCCGATACTCGCAACTGCAAAAAACACGTGTAAGTTGTGCGACTCTTTTCAATAGACCAACAAATACTTTTCCTGGCTGAGATTTTTCCCTTCAGTTACCTCAAACGCCCGGGAATGAATCAGACACTTTATGTACCCGTTCTAGACGGTAAGTAGCAAAGCATTCAGAATTCCAAAGAGTGAAATTATGTTTTTCTAATAGCCCTTGATTAGGTTGCGATTTTGGCGCAGATCATCCTAAGGATGGATGTGTTGCTATTGGTTTTACCAAAGCGGTTAGTAGGCTTGTCTTTTTGACGTTTTTCTTTATAGATGTATTTAGCCTACTTTCTGCCTTAGACCTTCGACAGTCTTAACCCCACTGCGGATGAAATCAAGAACCAAAGGATTGAAATTATGACCTGGGACTTGTACGTCTCGCTTTCTAGCTGGCATTCCTTTGTATTGCTAATATGCCAATTTCTTGAAATCCCAATTTTAGTGATAATGAGCATGGCGCGAAACCTGATGATGGCCCAGTTTAAACCTGAGAAAAGTCATAGCAACTTACATACCTTATATCCCTTTTAACTCTGCTGTCTATTTGGTTATATCCTGACAAGTTTGCACCATCTGTCACACCATTCATTATTTTGGAGAATATCAATTGTAATTATCCCTCGAAATTAACTCCTTTTTGTTATGTAACAAGAATTGACCCAAATTCATACCTGAGAAGTGAAGACACTTGCACTATAATTGCAAAATGAAGAAAATCTACCCTGAGTACATTGGTTAATGCTCTCAGCCGAGCAGCCCTAGGATCAATACTCATTGCTGAGGAGTATAATTGTAGATTTTAGGCAATAAGACTAAAGTATAATTTCAGTAAGAGAAAGAATTACAGGAAGAAAACGCATGAGAATAACATTTACCTCAAAGACAGGACAATAACTTAGAAGAGATCACAATGATATGACCAATAATCTACACTAACTCCCAACTAATAACGGGAGTACAGTCTCATGAAGCATATATCCGAACGAGCATATGCGTGGTCCGTGCGCATCCTGATCGTAACTTTTTTTTCATCAGCTTTTTTTTTCTTGTCATTTCCATTTTTTTTATTTTTTTTTCATATTTTGCTTTCACGTCATTCCTTATCAGCATCATTTTATTTCACATCGCTCGTTATCAAAATCATTTTATTCCACCTTATAGTGGTGAACATTTCATTTCTTTCTTTCCATAGTTGATACTTCCTGACTATTTTTATAATCATTTTTTAAAGTGTTTTTTATTTTCTTCCATGATCAATATTTTTCTAACCATTACAAAACTGAACCATTTTTTACAATAACTTTTTTTCACAATAAAAAATAGCAAAACTGTCTTAATTAACAATACCAAAAAGAAGAATAATTTTATAACAATAACAAAAAAATGTTTTTTCAACAACAACAAAAAGAAGAATAATTTGAATTAACAATAAGAAAAAAGTTTTTGTTTTCCTTTTGATTTTATACATGGTATGTTTTTTGAGTTGAAATTTTTCAAATTATGCTTTTTTTTAATTTCTAATTATGTTTTTTTGGTTAAAAGTAGTAATTCAATTTCATCAAAGAGAAGAATGTCACCTTACCTCAATAGGGGGTGTCAAAGTTATCAAATCCCACACTCAAAATACCAAGGTTTATTTTTGCTAAATCCCGCATTAACTTTTTGGGATTTGGGAAATCCCACAACTAAAGAGGTGAGGTATTTTGAGGTACAAAAACCAAGGTTTTTTGCTACCAAATCCCATGTTTTGATACTAAAATCCCACCTTTAGTGTAAGGTTTGACTATGAAACAATAAGTAAAAATTACTAATATTTTACTTATTGTACTATGAATGTCCTTATAATTGAAATAAAGAAGATAAAAATGATTATAATAATAAAGAATTATTATAATTATGGCGTAAAAATGATTATATTATTAATAAAATATAATAATATAATTTATATTATAAAATATAATATAATAAAATAAATATATTAATATAAAATAATTAATATATTTAAAGGCACTTTATTATTGTTACAAACAAATAATAAAGGCGTAAAAAATTGTTTTTTATTAATAAAAAACAATTAATAACAATAATATTACCAATATTAAACTTATAAATGAATATAAATACTATTTACATTAATTAAAGAATTATTAAAATAATAATAAAGAGAAAATTATTATAATAAGAGAAAATAACCTACTTTTAACACTTAATATAATAATTTTGAAATATTTTACGCCAAAAAATATAAATACAACCTTTTCAAATTGTATTTACAATAAAAAATAAAGAAAATTACTAATGTTCTTGATTTTACGTGGAAATGAGTTTTTTAGAGAGATTTTTAACAAAAACAATTAAATAAATGATTTAATCACGTCAAAATAGATGATTACAAAAAGGTGGTCTTTGGTCTTTAATAATATAATGGTTTTATATATAAAGAATAAAGAAATTACCTTTGATTTAATTGATTTAATGTTTTTGATACGTCTGAGGGGAAAATAGAGTAAAAAGAGCTCTATTTATAGTAAATACCTCCCTCCTAGAGTCCAACAGACTTCTAGTAGACGTGTACTGATCATATCCACTGGAATTGATCAATATTTGAAGGTTTGGGGATGATCACATCATGATCAAACCATATTGCATCATTATTACACCATTATTTAGAGTTATCACTATAACTCTAAAGTTGATGACATCAGAGGCGTGGAAGAACCCCAAATTTCGTGGATTTTATTAGTTTTAATCATAAACTAATAGTATTCACCAATTTTATCACTCATATGACTGTTAAACTTAATTTAAGGTTACAGTAGGTGATCATAACTGCTCAATTTAAGCTAAAACTTTGATCTTTAATAACTTTTAAGTTTTACACGCTACAGCAATTCAGAGAGTGAATTCTGATAGCCTGACATAACCTTATTATGCTGCCAAGAGCTTTTCATTACATCATCAAAGCTCTAATTTTGATGATTTTTCTTGTAACTCATCTTTTCTGTCGAAATTCAATATTTTAAACTTCAAATCATGATTTCAGGGGGTTATACCCTGAATTTAATAATAAAAACTTACGTCATTCTTCACGAATGAACTAGTAGAATCCAACTGTGAGCTTTATTTTAAGTTTGGACCACTTTCACAACAAAGTGGTCAACAGCTCTGTTGATTTTTATCAATATTTCATCATAGGTTTTAAACTTGTTTATAAGTTGTAAAATAAAGTTCATATCTGTGTCCTTACAGTAATTAAGTGGTAACTTTATTTTTGGTTCATCACTCTATCTTGTATAGTTTAAGAGATATCAGCTGTGATCCTTGAATATATGCGTTGACCAAAAAAGTGCATATATTCAGGTTAATTCCTTAAGTATTAACTTTGGAAATTAGCTCATTAATTGTTTTATGTGTAAATGTTCAAGGGGAATCCAATGGTACAATTTATTTTACATGTTGTTTCATTGGTTCTTGAAATAAATAGGGATTTATGGTTTTTATAAGGTATTATTCCTTATAACTCATTAAATATTGACTTTACAGATATGCCATAAAAATGGTATATGTGTATTTTACCATGGGGAATCCAATGGTATAATTTATTTCACATTTTGATTCATTGGCTTTTAAGTTAAACCAATTTTTGTACCAATTTATGGTATTTTTGTATCTTTGAAGTAATTATTTTTAATGTATAATTATTCTAAGTAATTTTAGTATAATTATCTTGAAGGTATAATTATTCTGAGTCTTTCTTGTGACCTTATTGGGTATGTGTTCATATCTCAAAGGCTCACATTCCCTACCACCAAAAAAGATTGTACCACAATCTGATATGTGTAATTAGGGTATCATCCACTGTCCTACCTCTTCATTGGTGTCTTTCCTTGTCAAGAATTATTTTAAAACTGCTTGCTGTTGGGTGTATATCCACTAAGTCCTTTTTGAGGGTATCATAAGGAAGTCTTGGATTCCAACCTTTTTCTAGCATTGCTGGTGTTTTTCCAGTAGAAGAATGGATTGATGTTTTATATGCCAGTTCCAGTGCTGGTATTAGTGTACACCAATCATGGGTAAATCCATCAGAATCTTTGAATTCTAGTCCATAAGCACAGAATCTTCTGATCATGTCCTCTAAGGTCTGTATCATTCTTTCTGCTAAACCATCAGTTTGAGGATGATAAGCTGTTGAGAATGATAACTTTGTCCCAAACAAGTTATGGAGATTTTTCCATAATGCTGAAGTGAACTTTGGGTCTATGTCACTTATAATATTCTGGAATAAGCCTGTATGGCTAATAGCTTTATTCCATATCATTATAGCTGTGTCCATAGCTGTTTCATCTTTGTGACATGGTAAGAACATTGGAGTTTTACTGTACCTGTCAACTAACACTAGGCATGCATTATAACTCCTGTCTCCTCCTGGAGGTAATGCTGTTACCCAATCCATATGAACTATTTCCCATGGGGATTTTGGTTCTTGGATTTGGATCATCATTCCAAATTTCTTTCCTGTGGCTCTGTTAGCTTTTTGGCATCTGTCACAGGTTTGGCAGTACTCTGCAACATCTTTATTCCAATTTGGCCACCAAGAGCAGGTTTTCACCCTCTCTAGTGTCCTATCTTCTGAGAGATATCCAGATGCAACACTATCATGACACTCATGCAAAATAGTGTTTGTCAGTGTGCTATCTGTTAAGGTCATAACACATGTGTGTTTTGTTCTATGGTAGAGGATTCCATCAAGGAGGTGGAATCTTCCTTCATCATATGCCTTTTTCCATGTTTCATCTAATTTTGATGAAAGTGATGGGTCTTTGCAGTCTTTCATTAGAAGTTGGCTTAAGATATGGCAATTTTTGTCTATCTTATAGCTTTCTTTAGCTTGGTTAAAGAATTCTGTGCCAATATCTGTAACACATATTCCTTCTATATGGTGTTCTTCCTGTGGTACCCATGCTGGATTGTCAGGGGTATTTGCTAGAGCCCATCTGCTAAGACCATCTGCATTTTTATGGATATCACCAGATTTATGAGCAATAGTCATATTTCCTCTGTATTCCTGGATAGCAATTTGCCATCTCAGCATATGTCTATTTGGAGTCTTCATATTTAATAGTGATTTCACAGCATTACAGTCTGTGATTACATCAAATACTGTGCCATCCAAATAATAATGCAGTTTTTCTAGAGCCCAAACTAAGCATAAGCATTCCATTTGGCTGGCTCCATACCTTGCTTCTGTTGGCTTTATCTGCCTTGAAATGAAACAAATTGGTCCTTCCACTGGTTTATCATTGATAATTTGTGTCTGGTGAAGTGCAGCACCTAGTCCTTCTCCACAAGCATCAATGTATAGTTTGAAGGGTAGTTTCCAATCTGGCATTAGAAGAAATGGGGCATTTGTTGGTGAATTTTCCAATTCTTCATATGCCTTGACCCTTTCTTCAGTCATTTAATAAACTGTTTGTTGGTCACATAATTTATATAAGGATTTGGCAATTTTTGAAAAGTCCTTTATATGCTGTCTATAGTAACCAGCAAATCCTAAAAATGATTGCATTTCTTTTTTGGTTTGAGGAATTGGCTTAAGTAGTACTGCTGCTAATTTATTTTTGTCTATGCCTAGACTAAGTCCAGATACAACATGTCCTAGTGCTTTTAATTCACTATATGCAAAATGACACTTTTTCAAGGAAATTTTCATATTCACTTGGACTATTTTCTGTAGTACCCTTTCTAGTCTTTTAAGGTGATTTTCCCAAGTTTCTGAGCAGACTATAATATCATCAATATAGATAATTAACCATCCTTCTGATAATTCTTCAGGGAATATGGTATTCATCATTCTTTGATAATGGGAAGGTGCATTTTTTATCCCAAATGGCATCCTTAAGTATTCAAAAATTCCACAATGGACTATTATTCTTAGGGGTTTCTTGGCATTGTCTGTTAAGACATTTTGATGAAAACCCTTAAGAGCATCCATAGCTGTAATGAACTTAGCTTGTGACAATTGGGTCAATGTCTCATGGATTCTAGGTATTGGATATCTATCTGGAATGGTATAGGTGTTCAGGGCTCTGAAGTCTCTTACCATCCTTGATTTTCCATTATTCCAAGCTATAATGACAGGTGTAGTAACTTCTACCTGTTCATTATGTCCAACTTTTCTTAATACTCCAAGGCCCATTAATTCTTTAATGTGTACTTCTAAGGCTTCTCTAGCCCTTGGACTAGCTGGGTAAGCTGGTCTCCTTAGTAAGGGTGGGTAAGGCTTTTCCACATTAAGAATTATGTCTACTTCATGCCCAATTATAGCACCTAGTGGCTCTTTGTCAGTTGCAAAGGCATTTTTGTACTTAAATAAGAGGTCAATTAATTTTTCTTTCATTCTATCTGTTAATTCTTGATTGAATTCTGCCTCTTTAAGTTGTTCAGATATAAAAAGATCTTTTTCTGGCATCTTTCCTTCATTCTTAATAACTGTAATTTGTTTTTTGTTATTTAAGAAGCCAAACTTCTGTCTCTTATTGTCTCCTATAGTAAAATATCTATCCTTCTGGTTAGAGATATCTATACCATAGATTGATAAGTAGTCATTTCCCAGGATAAAGTGATTACTGGTACAGTTGTCCATTACCACAAATTCCACTTTAATTCTGACACATTGTGAAGGGTGAGGAGAAATTAGTGTTAAATCAATTATTCCAAGGGGCTTCATGCTCTCACTTGCACTACTGAATTTGACACCTTGTATTGGCATAAGTTTTTCTTGCCAGTCTGGGACAATGGTTTGTAAATAACTTTTGCCAACACAGGTGCAATATGCTCCTGTATCTAAGTTAACTTTTCCTTCTTGGTTATCAACCATAACAATACTTATACTTGATTTTCCAGCTGTATATCCCATTCCTCTTGCAGGTTTGGTTCTATACATTTTGGCATCTTGCACATTTGTCAGGTTTGTGTCAGATGTTCCAACTTGTGGTAAATTTGAGTTGACATCTAGTACTTCATAAATTATATCAATGTTATTATTTTCTGCATTAATTATATTGATTTCATCACTTTCAGAAGTTTCTGATTCTTCTGTTTCTTTTTCAGAGTCAGATTCCTCCTCTTTGTCATTGTGGTTTTCTGTTTCCACAATTTCATTGATTTTTGCCTTTTTTAGGCAATTATTGGCTAAGTGTCCAATACATCCACATTTATGGCATTTCCTTTGCTCATTATTATTGGATGTACTGGGTTTGAAGGATTCTCTTGGTTTATCTTTTTTGATAAATGGTTTATTTGGGCTTTTAATGTCCAATTTCTTCCAAGTCCTGCCAATTTTTGTTCTTGTCACTATGTCTTCCAGTGCTTTAATGTACTCTTCTGTGGAGCATGGTTCTATAAACCTGCTTCTCAGGGAATGTTCTAGTTCCCCTCCACATTTCTTAAGTATTTTCATGTGCACCATTTTCTCTGACATTTCTGGGTACAGTGCACTAAGCCTTTCAACTTGTTTCAAGAACCAAGTTAAAGGTTTATCTTTCTCTGGGTCAAAGAAAGAATTTTCAAATGTATTTTCTATCTTATACCTCCAGGCATCATTTGCCCACTTGGTGATTATTTCTTGTTTCCACCAAGACCAGGTATTTTTACCATTTGTTTGTCTTATGCCATAATACCATCTTTTTGCAGATTTCTCAAACAATGAATGTAATCTTGCAGTGATTAATTCATCTGGTATGGCATAGTCTTCTTGTAACATGTCAATTGTTTTAATAAATGACATATGGTCATATTCACCTTCTCCTGTGAATGTTGGACATTCTTTCAGCCGAGGTGCTTCCTTCATTAAGACTTGGTTATTTTCTTGGTGACTCAAGTCTGTTATGAAAGGATTTTTCAATTCCTCTTTTGTTTTAACAGGGCTTCTTATATGAGAAAATGGAGTTGATAACCTTGGCATATTTAAATTAGCCTCATTCATTTTATCCATTTTTTCAGTAATAAGCCTTATTACACTTTGAATATCATCTTTTAGATGCATTCTTGCTTCATAACTTTTTTCCACATGGTCCAAAAGTAATTTTTGGTGTGATGAAGTCTTTTCTTCAAATTTTTCTACAGAAATACTTAATTTGTTTAATTTTTCTGTAAGATTGTCAATACTCACATCATAATTGATTGTCAAAGTTTTTTCTTTGATATCACTTATGTATTTGTACAACTCTTGTTGTCCTTGTATTAATTTCTGAGTATTGTCAATTAATACTTTTGGTTTATTATTTTCAATCATAAATTTTATGTTATCAATTTCTTTCTTATTTTGTACAACAAGTTTGGCTAAAGATGATAAGCTATTATTTATTTCTTGGAAAGATAATAAACTATTTTTAATGTCTTTAAGAGGTAAAATACTATTTTTAAGCTCTGTTAAAGTATTTACAACATCAGGAGACAAGGTTATTTCTTTGGGAAATGGGGTTGTCTCATTCTTTGTTCCTCTTTGTCTTTGAATTCCATCAAAGTTCTGGCCATGTTGAAAACATTGTCCATGGCATCCTGTTGGATTTTTGGGATCCTGTAGCTTGGGGAATATGGTTTCCTCCAATTCTTTTTCTTGTTCTTCTTCCCTTCTTGGGGAAGTGGGTTGGCCTGGGGCTTGCTGGTAGAAGCTACTGGAGCTTCTTCCTTGGTTGCCTCCCTCTTTTTGGCGTGGTAATCCTTGATTTTTTTGATTTGAGGTTTGGATGACAGTGGATTCCATCCATTGCAGTATTTCACTATCTCCTCCTCTTTGAGGAACTTTTTCAGGATGTGCCAGGAGTTCATCACTCCTTGGTGTATTTGAGGCAGCATTTCCCAATCTTTTTCCTTGTACACTGTGTAATACTGCTTGTACTGGCTCATGTAGATGTCTATTTGAGCCCTCTGAATGTGATTTGTACCTATTCGAGTTACTCATACTTAGCTCCAATTCAGGTTCAGATATCATGGGCATTTCTGGGACTTGCCTTTGGGATAAGGCACTTCCTTGTGTGGATTCTGTTCCACTGGGGATATTGCCCTTTCTTTTCCCTTTTGAGGGATCAGTTCTACCTCTGAGTCCAGCTCCATCTGATTGGATGGAATATTGGGAACCTCTTCTGGTAGTCATAATTTAATAAAATAAAAAAATAAAAGTATTTTTAGGATAAAAATTCTTTTTATGGCAATTATAAAAGAGGTTCTCACCTTCAGAGTCTTGAATGGTGGGTCCTGGAAAGTCTAATTTTATTAGCTTTCTTTCTTTTAGTGATAACTGGTGTTGGAGAACTTTGACAAGCTTTTCCACCAATCTCTCAACAGTAGTTTGGTTGTCTTCTGTTGGGTTATCCTCAAACACTAAAAAAGACAAATAAATATAAGTCTTTTTATAAGAAGTGTTATTTTTTGGTAAGATATGGCAATTTTCCACATAGAAATTGCTTTAATATCTTTAAAAAATTGAAATGAATAAAAATAACTTTTTTATTGTTTTTTAATATTTTTTATATTTTTTATTTTTATTTTTAAGGAATAAAATAAAAATTAATATGATTCTTTATAAAATTAAATTATAATAAAAATTATTTTGAATTTATATAATATCTTTTCTAATCACTAGAGTCACTCAAAGAAAGTTCTTGCAAGTCTAAGAATGTGAAAAACCACGTGTAAGACAGTAAAATTGCTTTCCAAATGCCTCAATAGCTTTTAAAATCAATAAAATGTAAAATTATTATATAATTTTATGATTATAAATATAATTTATTATTGGATAAACCCAATTAGAATCTTTTTTAAAGGTCTTTTAAGTAAATATCACGGCCAGGCCCCCAAATGTAAGGTTTGACTATGAAACAATAAGTAAAAATTACTAATATTTTACTTATTGTACTATGAATGTCCTTATAATTGAAATAAATAAGATAAAAATGATTATAATAATAAAAAATTATTATAATTATGGCGTAAAAATGATTATATTATTAATAAAATAGCATAATAGAATTTATATTATAAAATATAATATAATAAAATAAATATATTAATATAAAATAATTAATATATTTAAAGGCACTTTATTATTGTTACAAACAAATAATAAAGGCGTAAAAAATTGTTTTTTATTAATAAAAAACAATTAATAACAATAATATTACCAATATGAAAGTTATAAATTAATATAAATACTATTTATATTAATTAAAGAATTATTGAAATAATAATAAAGAGAAAATTATTATAATAAGAGAAAATAACCTACTTTTAACACTTAATATAATAATTTTGAAATATTTTACGCCAAAAAATATAAATACAACCTTTTCAAATTGTATTTACATTAAAAAATAAAGAAAATTACTAATATTCTTGATTTTACGTGGAAATGAGTTTTTTAGAGATATTTTTAACAAAAACAATTAAATAAATGATTTAATCACGTCAAAATAGATGATTACAGCAAGGGGGTCTTTGGTCTTTAATAATATAATGGTTTTCCATATAAAGAATAAAGAAATTACCTTTGATTTAATTGATTTAATGTTTTTGATACGTCTGAGGGGAAAATAGAGTAAAAAGAGCTCTATTTATAGTAAATACCTCCCTCCTAGAGTCCAACAGGCTTCCAGTAGACGTGTACTGATCATATCAACTGGAATTGATCAATACTTTAAGGTTTGGGGATGATTACATCATGATCAAACCATATTGCATCATTATTACACCATTATTTAGAGTTATCACTATAGCTCTAAAGTTGATGACATCAGAGGCTTGGCAGAACCCCAAATTTCGTGGATTTTATTAGTTTTAATCATAAATAATAGTATTCACCAATTTTATCACTCACATGACTGTTAAACTTAATTTAAGGTTACAGTAGGTGATCATAACTGCTCAATTTAAGCTCAAACTTTGATCTTTAATAAATTTTAAGTTTTACACGCTACAGCAATTCAGAGAGTGAATTCTGATAGCCTGACATAAACGTATTATTCTGCCAAGAGCTTTTCATTACATAATCAAAACTCTACTTTTGATGATTTTTCTTGTAACTCATCTTTTCTGTCGAAATTCAATATTTTAAACTTCAAATCATGATTTCAGGGGGTTAACCCCTGAATTTAATAATAGCAATTACGTCATTCTTCACGAATGAACTAGTAGAATCCAACTGTGAGCTTTATTTTAAGTTTGGACCACTTTCACAACAAAGTGGTCAACAGCTCTGTTGATTTTTATCAATATTTCATCATAGGTTTTAACATTGTTTATAAATTGCAAAATAAAGTTCATATCTGTGTTCTTACAGTAATTACGTGGTAGCTTTATTTTTGGTTCATCACTCTATCTTGTATAGTTCAAGAGATATCAGCTATGATCCTTGAATATATGCGTTGACCAAAAAAGTGCATATATTCAGGTTAATTCCTTAAGTATTAACTTTGAAAATTAGCTCATTAATTGCTTTATGTGTAAATGTTCATGGGGAATCCAATGGTACAATTTATTTCACATGTTGTTTCATTGGGTCTTGAAATAAATAGGGATTTATGGTTTTTATAAGGTATTATTCCTTATAACTCATTAAATATTGACTTTACAGATATGCCATAAAAATGGTATATGTGAATTTTACCATGGGGAATCCAATGGTATAATTTATTTCACATGTTGATTCATTGGTTTTTAAGTTAAACCAATTTTTGTACCAATTTATGGTATTTTTGTATTTTTGAAGTAATTATTTGTAATGTATAATTATTCTAAGTAATTTTAGTATAATTATCTTGAAGGTATAATTATTCTGAGTCTTTCTTGTGACCTTATTGGGTATGTGGTCATATCTCAAAGGCTCACATTTAGCTTCACTTAAAGGGACATTTTCACAACACACAACTCAGTAAGGGCATGTTATATTGGATAAAAATCCTCTTCTCTTGCATAAAATCTGAAGATACTGGCCATTTATTAAGTTATTTGATTTCAAACTGCATTTTCTATACATCGTTTCTCCATTTACCATGCCAAAAGCATCGCAAAGGCTACCTTTACTTCAGACATTCAACTCACTGCAGTTCATCAATGCTCTCAACTCTGATAGTGATTCTGATATCCAGGAAGATATAATCCTATTAGATATGATGCCATCACAAAGATACATCAATCCTCATAGAAGATATCCATCACATTACATGTATACAATGAATGATTTGCAAACATTATCATCTGAAAAGTTTCAACAGCTATGTAGGACCACACATGAATCATTTGAGAAATTGGTTGCACAAATTCAAGATGATGAAACCCTTCAGAACTCATCACAAAACAAACAACACAATCCTACCATCCAACTGGCTGTGGCACTATCAAGGCTAGGATAAAATGGCAATGGGGCTGCTTTGGGAAGGATTGGAATGTTATTTGGAATTAGCCATGGGGCTATTGTCTTGTACACTCCAAGAGTGATCCAGATATTAATGAAGTTGAAGTGAAAAGTGATTGTGTGGCCAGCAATAGAACAACAAAGAGAGATGTCTCAAGTAATTCAGGCAGAAGGCTTCCCCGGGTGCATTGGGTTTATTGATGGGAGTCTCATACCATTATTACAACGTCCCCCCAATGATGGTGAAGCCTATTTTTATCACAAAAAGAGGTAATCTGTTGAATTTTTATTCTTTATTTCATTTTTACTTATTGTTTACAATCAAGGTATTTTATGTCAATACAATTGGTTTGCAATATAAACAAACAGTTCACTGCTCTACATGTTTGTTGTACTGGGTCACTTCATGATTCAAATGTCTATCAACATATAAAAATAGCACAAACACCTTAAGATTTTTATGAAAAGGATCAGTACTTACTTTCAAATTTAGCATTTGCAAGCTCTTCTTGAGTTGTTCCAGCATATAAGGGAGTGGTAGCACAGAATGAAGCCAATGGTTCTTTCAATTACTGTCTAGAAAAATCAAGGGTCAGAATCAAGAATGCCATTGAAATTTTGAAGGGGAGATGGTTTTCTCTAAGGGAAACTCAAAATCAAATGAGGCATAATAATGAAATTGAATATTTTGTTAGTTGGATCATTTCTTGCACAATTTTATATAATATGTTACCACCAATTGGTGATGAATGGTTTGATTTATATGAAGATGATGATCCACCACATGCAGAAAATCTATCCAATAATGACCTTGGGGAAGATGTGCTAAATATGTGTGAAAAAAATAAACCAATTAACTTGGCATGGAAAGATGATCAATTATGAATTTCATCAGGACCATTGATTTATGTACTTAATTTAATGGCATACAATGGAGTGAACATGTCATTGGTAAAATAAAGCTATTTACAATTAATATTTTTTTAGTTCTTTTTTGGTCCTGCGTATTTATTTTAAAGTACCCATTGACTTTTGAATTAATTTCAGTGGGGGTCATTTTCAAGAAGTTGTCACCTACATTGAATAATTTATTGTTGATTTGAAAAGAACATCCAAAATGAGTTATTTTGTCATTATTACTCTGCTTGAATCCCTGTCTCAAATCCTTTCCAGTTGCATCAACAGGCTTCACCTTGTGTTGGTGCTCAGGAGCTCACCATTCCAAGGTGGGGGGTACTGTCACAACCATGGAAATTACCCTCCTGGACTCCATATGACAGATCAGTGCCATATCAATATTATGACAATTTGGCCATATCCATAATCACTGGCCAAATTGGCCCTCTCATCTTTTCTGGCCTTTTATGGTCATTTCACTCTTGGGGCCAACCTGGCCCCTTCACCATCATCAGGCCCTTCCTGGCCTTTCTCTGCTTTGGGGCAGTCTTTGGTATTTTCCAGTCAGCAGGGAAAGTACAGCCCAAGAGCCTGTATTTGGCTTTTTAAGCTTTAAATACAGTTTTGCGCACTTTGCACATTTTTGCTGTATTCAGCTGTACATGCCATTTTCCCATGTATTATGGGAAATATGTCCAAAAGGCCATATCAGGCCTTTTGGGGCTTAATTTCCAGTCTTGCGCATTTTTGTGCACTTTGCACAAATACAGTATTGAACCTGTATAAGCTGTATTTGGCCAGAAACCCAAAATTGGCCAATACACCCAGAAACACCTTCTCACCTCTGAAGTCACCCAAAACCCAATTTTCACTCTCATCCTCCTGACTTCATTCACAAAGAACTTTGGCCACTTTCACCCTTCAGCAACTCAAATTGTCATAAATGGTGTTATACACCATTCTGCACCTTTTTTCACCAGAAATTCAATAGTGTCAATATCAGAGGGGTAATTCAACATTCCATAAGTCATCAAAGTGTCATGTCATCCAGAGGACCCATCCAGGCTCAAGTGCAGGTGTAATTTCTAAAAGACCAATGACGCCATTAGGAATTCATTGGTTATTCTCACTTCAAGTATTCCCTCCAAGGGAATATTTTCAATTCATTCCCAAGATGTATTCAAGTGGCAGTTCCAAACAAGTTTTCAAGTATCAATGCTCCATCAATCCAGCTTGGCAACCACATTCATTTCAATACAGTCTGGATTCATCAAGACCTGTATTTCAATCATACATCATGGGAAAATCATTCAACACAGTTCATTTCCCAATCTGGCAAGGTATACACTTCATCAAGCTTTCAATACAGCTTCAAGAATTCAATACAGACCAGCTGTCAGCCTGAAGGAGTCAAGATCTCAACTTTTCACATATACCAGCCTCCTTTGACCCTGGGGGTTTTTTTCCCCAGTTAATTAATATATTTTTATTTTATCTTATCTTTATTTATCTTATCATTTTTTTAAGTGAATACTGATATTATAAAGTCAGTCATTTAGCACCTTTTCTCTTTTCTTTCTTTGCCTGTCAATGGATATTTGGTGGTCATATCCTTACTAATTCCATTGTTCATTTTGTCAGGTTGAAACAGTGATTAAGGACTTACTTGGTTGGCTCTTTGGCCATTTGGCTTCTCATTTCTCTTATTGCATCTCATCTTTGTACTCGCATTCTCCTTAGAGAAATTCAATTCTTTATTCTTTTGGAGTCTTCCAAGTGAGTTCTCTGATTGCTGAGTGCCAGGCCACTCTTGTTTTTCTGTCCAAGAGCCCCTGTGACAGTTTTTTTTGAATAATCTAAAAAAAAGGAGATTAAAGGGTGAGGGGTGAAAATAAAAAATAAAAAATTCAAGATTAAAAATAAAAAAATAAAAAATTCAAATTAAAAAAAAATAAATAAAAAAATAAAAAATAAAAGTTGAAAAAATTCAAAATAAAAATTAACAATTAAAAATTAAAAATAAGAAACATATAGAAAAACAAGCAATAATTCAAAAAATAAAAAAATGACATGAAATAAAATTTCAAAAAAAAGGAAAAAAGCAGCCATAAACTTGTATTTGGCAAAAAAACCAAAAGAAAGGAAATACAGAGGGAGCCTTCAATTTCAATTGGAAGAGGCTTGGCATAAAATCTTGATTCAAAACTTGCCCAAATTTTCAATTTTGTAATAAGTTGCAATTAAATTTCACAACATAAGATCAATTGAAATTTGGTGCCCCAATTACGCATAAACATTGAATTTTCAATTTTGTAATAAATTTCAGTTAGATTTGACAACATAAGATCAATAATTACGCATAAATATCAGTTTTATTTAACAAATCACCACATATAAAATGATCATATGATGTATACCTGATGTGTTATTTTTTATTGATTAATGTCAGAATGCATTCGAGCTCTGCAATTGGCCTGCTTGACAACAATGCCACTATAGTGAGATCCATCTGGCATTGCTTTTCCTTCAATTCCAATTCACAATTCCACTTTTCTTTTTTAAATTCATATTTCTTTGTGTGTTGCTTCTCCTCAAACTCCATTTGCTTTTGCAACTTGACTTCTTCAAACCATTGCTTTTCCATGTTGCACACTTTCTCTTCATTTCACCTCTCCCTGTCCCACTCCAAATGAGTATTTTCACTGGTTTCACGGGCTACAAATCATGCATTTTGTCAGTAGCATTGATCAGAGTAACCATAAATCCAAAACATACCCTTTTTCTGTGATTCAAGCAAGTTTGCATATGTTGGTGCAAACATCTCCATCGGCCTTTTCCTAGAGCCACTCTTGTCATTCAAGCTGGGTTTCAATGCTTGATTACTGTAAGGTGTGGATATGAAACTTTGATTAAAAATCAAGTACTTTTCCTGTCCTCAAAATTTGTATAAGGTAAAAATCAATTAAAAATAGTATGAAATATTATTTTTAAGAGAAAACACGCCAATTTTATTGTTTATAACTTTATTAGTATAAAACAATAATATTATAAAAATTTATTGTTTTACCAACAATAAAAATTTATCCAAAAAATACTCTACAAGAGATATTTTAAGGCTACAAAAGAAATTTCTTCAAGAGCAATTTCAATTGGAATTAATTGAGCAAAGAACTGCAAGCAATTAATTAAAGAACAAAGTCTTTAAAAAGGATATTAAAGAGAAAACACGCCCAAAAGTGACCAGAGTGAATTTGGAAACAAAGTGACAAAGTTTACAGTGATGAAAGATGCTTTAATTCACTTTTGGGGTGGTTCAGGGGTAAAAATGATTATAAGAGTTACAAACAATGATTATAATGATTTTTTCACGTGGTTAAAAGGATTAAAATGATTTAAAAGTGGTGGTTGGAATCTTTGATTGATTGGTTTAACAGTTTTAAACTAATTAATAAAAGGAAAAGATTCTAACATGAAGAGAAAAGTGGGGCAAAGAAGACATTCTTTTATAGCCATCAATTCTCTTGCTCCAAAAGTAAAATTTACTCTTGTCAGTCGTGAAAAACAGTCTGACAACAGAAAAGCCAATTATGGCATCATTGAACCCTGGTTTAGGCCAAAAAAGGCTGGTTTAAGCCATTTTTAGCCATTTTTAGCCATTTTAGACCCTTAAATCAGCCATTACTATAGCAATACCAGGCCTAGAGCCTTCAAAACACGTCAGAATGTGTGTCAGAGGCGTAGAAACCAGTTAAAACTGTTTTTATTATGATTGTTTTATCTTAAGGGTAGTTTTACCCTCTTGGCAACAGCTAAAACTACCCCAGTTGGTATCAAAACCTCATCATCAATTGAGTCCACAGACCCTGTGACTCAATTCCAGGCCAAAAGTGATGAACTTTTGCGTGAATTTTGACATCCCACGCCTGTCAGCAAGGATTTTGGGGGTCTAGCTCCCCCTTAGAGCTGGAGTTCCTTTTCCCCCCCAAATTTAATCTTTCCAATTTATTTTTCCTTTAATTCCTCATCATGTATTGTACTTATAATTTACATATGTAATTCAATTCAATTGTACAGTACAATACAGTAATAATTGACACCTCATATGTAAATCAAAGTTCACTTATGTAATACACGCGCACATTTTGACATTTCAATTGAATTCAATTGAAAATACTTCAATTCCTCATAACTTCTAAACTAAATACAACACCTCAATTTTAACACAAGAATTGATGGTTAACACCACATGTGGTGTGAATTAAATTAAGGTTTTGAGGATTTTCAACTTTTGTATTGAAAATACTAAAAACTTAATTTAAGCTTATTTAGAGTTGAGTTACAAGAATTTCACTCAGAGGTGACCCCACCTGATTTTTTATGAGGAATCCAATGGTGAAATAATTTTTATGTGTTTATTTATTGGATAAAAAGTTATAATAATTTTTATTTAACTTTTTTCCAAATTTTTTTAATTTTTCACAATTTTGTTAAAATTTCATTTTTACTTAATTTTTCCAAGTATAAATGTACTTTTATACTTACAAAATTTGATGTATTTTTTATTTTGAAATGGTAATTAATTTTTTATTTTTAATATAATTTTATATTTATATTTTGATTTTTATTTTAATAATATAAATAAATTTATTTTATATATATTAATATGTTATTTTTGTATTTGTGGTCTTTTGGGTATATGAAATTACCTCTAAGGCTCACATTCCCTCCCCCTAAAAAAAGAATATTACTTTGTAATATTGGGATTTCTAGTGTTTCTGAATTACCTGAAGAGTTTGGTAGCTTCTGGTATATCTTTTTCTTCTAACCATTCATCTTCACAAGTTGGGTCACTGTACCTAACAAGGTATTCCCTTACTTTTTTTAGTTCTTAATTTCCTTTCTTTAGGAACTTTGGTAATTTTCTTAGTACCAGATGTCTCAATAGGAAAGTATCTGTCTTTGTCATTATGTAAATCTATCCCATACATGATTAAATAGTCATTTCCCAATAAAAATGGGTACTAGAGCAATTTTCCATAACAAATTCAACTGTGATTTTCAAATTCCCATTTATGTGTGGGAATATGACATTGGTCTCAAAGATTCCTAATGCTTTCATTGGGTTACTTGTACTGTTTGACTTTTATACCATCAAGTAGGTGAAATCTTCCTTTATCATATGATCCTTTCCATACTTCATCCAAGGCATGTATTAGAGAGTTGTTTTTACAGTCTTTGTTCACTAATTGGTATAAGATGCTACAATTGTTATCTTGAATGTAACTATTTCTGACCTCTTCAAGGAAGGTGGTGTTCAAGTCTGTAACACTTATTCCTTCTATTGGGATTTGGTTTTTATAAGTTGTGCCCCTTGAGCTTTTGATAAATCAAGTTGACTATTGCTCAATTGTGGCAAGTGGGAATAAGATTCCATGATGTCAAAGGTGGCATTGATATTTTCTATATCTTTTGAAGATTCAGAAAATATGGATGATTTATCATCCGAATTGTCTTCAATTATGTCATCTTTCTCAACATCAGGTCCCTTTTCAATATTAATTTCATTGATTTTCCCCCTTTTTGGACATGTATTAGCTAAATGGGTGGTGCTTTGGCAAATATGGCACTTTTTAACTGTATCTGCAGATTTATACCCAACATTATTAGAATTTTCTTTGGGGTTTTTGTCCACAGAATCTTTCCATGGTGTATTAAACCTTGATTCAAGATTCACCCTACTAGAACCAATTTTTGTTCTGGTGGTTACTTCTTCTAATATATTGATAATATCCTCTGCTGAAGATTGTTCAGTAGTCCTGCTTTTGACAGCATGCTCTAAGTCACCTCCACATTGTCTCAGAATTTTTCTATGGATCATAAATTCTGACATGTCAGGATATAATGCTGTTAATCTGTCCTTTTGTTGGCAAAACCATGGTAAAGCTTTGTCTTTATCAGCATTAAATTTGGCAGATTCAAAGGCTATTTCAACTTTAAACCTCCAAGCATCATTTGCCCATTTGTTGATGATTTGGGTTTTCCACCAAGTCCAACTCTGGTGTCCATGTGCTTGTCTTATTTTGATGTACCATCTGTGAGCTGATCTGGTAAACAAGGTGTTAAACCTGGCTGTTACCAATCTGTCTGGTAATTCAAAATCCTCTTTGATCATGTCAATACCTCTAATGAATTCCATATGGTCATACTCCCCTTCACCATTGAAGTGAGGCCATTCTTTAAGTTTTGGAACTTCTTTCAAGAGTGCTTGGCCCATTGATGGTTCCAAGTTATGAAAAGAAGTGGATAATTCATTTTTTAATTGTGAATTATCAGGATCCAATACTTGTGGATTTGGAGTTCTTGTGCCCTCATTTTGATTTAGAGGTGTAGACATTCTTGGTAAGGTGTTCAGTATTTGTTCAATGTCATTCATTTTACTGTTGCTACACCTTTGGGAATTTCTGTATTCATGTTGGAAGCTTTGTATTAAATTTATTACTTCAATTTTATACATGTCTTCCTTATGTGTCAGTTCTTGCCATAACTCTGTCTGTCTTGTATTATCAGCAGTGACTTGATTCAATTTCATTGATAATTTTGATACTTCTTCTTGTGAAGCATCAAAACACTTTTTCAAGGCAATGGTATATGTCTTTACTTCAGTAAATGAATTTGAAATGTCATCAAGGACTTTCTTGTTATCTGTTTTGATAGTATTTATGGCTTGTTTAATTCTTGTTTCAATCATGTCATCAATATTGAATTTAGAATATTTATCTGTTAATTCTTTAATAATGGCAGATTGTTCATTTATTTTAATGTTAGAAGAATTGTCATTATTAGAATTTTTAATTGTTCTTAAAACTTTTTCAAAACACATAAGTGTTTCATTAATTTGGCACAGACTCAGGTTGTTTGTTTTAATGTTGTTACAAATGGTGTCATTTTTATCAGAAAGATGTTTTTTCACGTCATTTATAGCATTATACAACTCTGGGATGGAATCAAATATGTCAGAAATCATTTCTGGAACCTTAATCTGGCTTCCTCCTTCTTCTGTAATTCCATCATGGTTCTGGCCATCTGAAATACATTTTCCATGGCATCCTGCTGAATCTTTGGGATTCTGTACCCCTGGCTGTAAGGTTTTGGGGCTGGTGCCTTCCCTTTGCCCTTGTTTGGAGTTTGTGGCTGCTTTTTCACGTTGGAATTGCTGCTGCTGGCCACTGGGGCTGTTTTTGGCACTGATTTGGGTGGTGGAGGGTTGTTTTTCCTCCATTCTAGTGTCAAAAGCATCATGTTTTTCTTCTCCATCAATGGATGCCATCCATTGAGCAATTTGCAAGTGTTGGGATGGCCCAAGAATTTTCTTACTGTCAGGTAAGAATTCATGCAATTCTTCCACAGGTCTGCAAGGATCTGGTACTCCTTGAATTGAAGTGCATTGTTGTATGCACTGTGGCTGGCTTTGTATATGTCCACAGAGGCTTGTTGTGGCGGTGTCAGCTCTTTTTGAAGGTAAAATGGTATTATCAGCTTCAGAATGACCCATTTTAGTTGTTTGGAAGTCATCAACTGACCCTTTTCCTTCTGTACCTGGTTGGCCTCTGCCATAATCACGTCTATTACCTTTTTGGGAGCTGCTTGAGGGGTTGTAGCTGGCTCCTGACCTGGTTGAAGGCATAATTATGGTTAAAAAGGCTTAAAATAGTATTTTTACGTCAAAAACTTACTATTGGCCAAATCTTTAGCTTTCTGAAGGGTATTACTTATGTCCAAGTTAATTAATTCAGAAGATATTGGTTCAGGTTGGTTATTTTGAGTCACAATAACAGTACTATTATGATCAGAATTAACAGTACTGGCAGGGATAATGCTGGTTACTGTTGAGGCTGTTTCAATGTTTTCTTGTCTTACCACGTTGTCAGACACTAAAATTAATGAAAAAGCCAATTAATTAAGTAAAAAAAGATTATTTCAAAAAAAGAAATAAAAATTAAAGCCTCACTTATAATATGGAAAAAAAAATATTTTTTATTGATTTTTTGAATTATAAGTATTTTTTATATGTTTTTTAAATTTTTCAATATAAGAAAAAGATTAAAAAAGAGTAAAAAAATATGTCACAGGTAAAATATCACGGCTGGGCCCCCAAATGTAAGGTGTAATATCACGGCTGGGCCCCCAAATGTAAGGTGTAATATCACGGCTGGGCCCCCAAATGTAAGGTGTGGATATGAAACTTTGATTAAAAATCAAGTACTTTTCCTGTCCTCAAAATTTGTATAAGGTAAAAATCAATTAAAAATAGTATGAAATATTATTTTTAAGAGAAAACACGCCAATTTTATTGTTTTAACAACAATAAAAATTTATCCAAAAAATACTCTACAAGAGATATTTTAAGGCTACAAAAGAAATTTCTTCAAGAGCAATTTCAATTGGAATTAATTGAGCAAAGAACTGCAAGCAATTAATTAAAGAACAAAGTCTTTAAAAAGGATATTAAAGAGAAAACACGCCCAAAAGTGACCAGAGTGAATTTGGAAACAAAGTGACAAAGTTTACAGTGATGAAAGATGCTTTAATTCACTTTTGGGGTGGTTCTGGGGTAAAAATGATTATAAGAGTTACAAACAATGATTATAATGATTTTTTCACGTGGTTAAAAGGATTAAAATGATTTAAAAGTGGTGGTTGGAATCTTTGATTGATTGGTTTAACAGTTTTAAACTAATTAATAAAAGGAAAAGATTCTAACATGAAGAGAAAAGTGGGGCAAAGAAGACATTCTTTTATAGCCATCAATTCTCTTGCTCCAAAAGTAAAATTTACTCTTGTCAGTCGTGAAAAACAGTCTGACAACAGAAAAGCCAATTATGGCATCATTGAACCCTGGTTTAGGCCAAAAAAGGCTGGTTTAAGCCATTTTTAGCCATTTTTAGCCATTTTAGACCCTTAAATCAGCCATTACTATAGCAATACCAGGCCTAGAGCCTTCAAAACACGTCAGAATGTGTGTCAGAGGTGTAGAAACCAGTTAAAACTGTTTTTATTATGATTGTTTTATCTTAAGGGTAGTTTTACCCTCTTGGCAACAGCTAAAACTACCCCAGTTGGTATCAAAACCTCATCATCAATTGAGTCCACAGACCCTGTGACTCAATTCCAGGCCAAAAGTGATGAACTTTTGCGTGAATTTTGACATCCCACGCCTGTCAGCAAGGATTTTGGGGGTCTAGCTCCCCCTTAGAGCTGGAGTTCCTTTTCCCCCCCAAATTTAATCTTTCCAATTTATTTTTCCTTTAATTCCTCATCATGTATTGTACTTATAATTTACATATGTAATTCAATTCAATTGTACAGTACAATACAGTAATAATTGACACCTCATATGTAAATCAAAGTTCACTTATGTAATACACGCGCACATTTTGACATTTCAATTGAATTCAATTGAAAATACTTCAATTCCTCATAACTTCTAAACTAAACACAACACCTCAATTTTAACACAAGAATTGATGGTTAACACCACATGTGGTGTGAATTAAATTAAGGTTTTGAGGATTTTCAACTTTTGTATTGAAAATACTAAAAACTTAATTTAAGCTTATTTAGAGTTGAGTTACAAGAATTTCACTCAGAGGTGACCCCACCTGATTTTTTATGAGGAATCCAATGGTGAAATAATTTTTATGTGTTTATTTATTGGATAAAAAGTTATAATAATTTTTATTTAACTTTTTTCCAAATTCTTTTAATTTTTCACAATTTTGTTAAAATTTCATTTTTACTTAATTTTTCCAAGTATAAATGTACTTTTATACTTACAAAATTTGATGTATTTTTTATTTTTAAATTGTAATTAATTTTTTATTTTTAATATAATTTTATATTTATATTTTGATTTTTTATTTTAATAATATAAATAAATTCATTTTATATATATTAATATGTTATTTTTGTATTTGTGGTCTTTTGGGTATATGAAATTACCTCTAAGGCTCACAATTACACTTTGTGTTGAATGTGTTATGGATTTACTTTTCTTATCAAAGGAGAAATAATCAACAATGGACTTCATAGGTATCAGGCTTAAACATACTTACTGATTCATCTTGAAGGTTTTCCACTTGAACCAAGTCATATTCATTATGAAGCAAAGGAACCAGATCGAGAGGTGATTTCAAACCATTATTCTCCTTTAAAAAGAAAATGAGGTTTAATTATTGCAGGCAAAAAAAGGAAGAGACAATAACTTACCTTATCAAGCAAAACATCATCATTATCATCACCATCTAAGCTGTATTTTTCTTGAAAATCATAGCTTGCAATGGGAGTGACATTGGGCTTGTGGCAAAAGAGCAAATCCATTTTGACATAGCAAGGAAACATACTTTCAAGCTTTTAACTCATTGATTTTATTCCTTTACTCTAATCTTCTTCCATTATTCCAGCTCCAGTTAAATTTTTAAATTTTTTTTCTGCCATATACTTCTTTTTATATGTTCTCCATTGATCTCAGATGCTGCTTGAGCTAAGGTTTAGGAAATTTCATGATTTTTTGTTGACCTCAATGGCCATAAGTTGAAATCCATTCTGCGTTGATGAAGGAGGTCTTCCAATACATGTTGAACTACTAGTAACAAAACATGACTCAAAATTGGATTTGAATGGAAGCCAATTAATTATGGTTAAATAATCTGTACATATTAAGTGACCTGATGGATGTGGCAGGCCAGAGGTGATCTTTATATCTGACTTGATGTGTCTTGCTTTGGAACAAGGCATTATTATATGGATGAAGAAGTATAAATGGACTGTAAGCTGTTTGGTCAGATTGTCCAAAATGGAGTGTAGAAGAATATGTTGTACAGTTATGAATTGTGAATACTCATTTGGGTTAGGTTTCAAACTGAAATCACAGATTCATGGGATTTGGTCAAAATACCAAGGGACTCAGTTAAAATGCCATGTGATTTACACATAAAAAACCTGGGATTTAGGTTCCAAATCCCACATTATTTCAAGGCGGGATTTGGTGACTTTGACACCCCCTAATGTGGAAACTAGGTCCTAAATTTTTGGAATGCAAAATGCTGGGATGTCATATAAAGTGATATCCCACCATATGCACATTCCCAAGACAACATTTTCTGACACAATTCAACATTTTTATGACCATGGAACTTGCAAGACCAAAGAAAAATCAGGTCGTGCAAACATAATGAATGCAGCCAATTGTGATGCAATGGTCAATTTTATTATTCAAAATTGCCAAGAAACCCTAGAAGAATTTTTGCAATCACGTACAAAAGAAGTCTCCACATGAACCATCACAAAAGAGATTCATAGGTTAGGAAAACAATCATGCATTGCACCCAAGAAACCCTACTTATGGCCAGTTGACTTCCAGCGCCGTTTTGAGTTTGCACAACAATTCCAACATTGGACAATTCAAAAATGGGCACAAATTGTTTGGACGGAAAAGTCCTCCTTTGAGCTTGGCAAGAACTCTGATTATGTAAGGGTTTGGCATACCCCAGCTGAAAAATACGACCTTGAAAACCTTCAAGTCAATCATTGATCATTTGGGGGGTATTCTCTGGTGCCACCAAGGCACCATTGGTTTTTATTGAAGTGCATATAACTGCTTCTGACTTTATTTCAACCATCTACAAGCCAGAATGACTGCCTTTTGTTGAACATATGGCTCAAGCACAATACATTCAAGGGCACCATCAAATCACTCTAATAGAAGATGGCACCCCAATCCATACAGCAAGAATATCAAATGAATGGTGTGCAGCTAATATCATTATCATGATTCCATGGCCAGCTTGCTCCCCAGACTTGAACCCAATTGAGAGCTTATTTAAAAAAGTGAAAAGCCATGTTATCAAGCATTACAAGCCACAGACCATGAATTATTTGCAAGTGGCCATTACAGCAGCATGGAACAACATCCCAGTTTATTTTTTGAAGCAACTCTTACATTAAATGGCCAGCTGCATGGAAGAGGTGATAAATGCAAATGGTGGTCCTACTAGATGGTAGGATGTTTTTTCAAAAATTTAATTATCAATGTCAGGCTGAGTCTATGATGAGAGTATTAAAAAGTATTTACAACTCTTAACTATGACTGTTACACGGTAAATAAAGATTTAAAAGGGTTTTATAAGAGTTAAAGATGTTTTAATTTAATAATAAGAGGGCCTTACTATAAGGAATATAGTGGTGGTGAGCGCTGTTGAAAGCCCTGGGTGCAGCTTTACCTGTTGGGTTACAATAATAAAGACTACAATACTTTAAATTAAGAGTATACCTGGTTATTACCCAAGAGTAAGACTGTTTTTGACAGTTTACTACATAGGGTATTCAAGAGCAGGATGAGGAGACAATTCTGGCTGTGAAAAAGCCTCCTTTTATCCTGAAATGGGGTGGAAAGGGTGCTAGACCTTTCCACGTAGAGGAAGTGAAGATTTTTCACTCTCTAGGACTGAATTGTGGTTTGCAAACTGCCTGTATAGCCTGTATTGGGCCCAGATATGGTTTTGAAACCACATCTGTGCAGTTTTCACCAATACAGGGTGTGTAAGGTTTGTCTATGAAACTCTTGATAATAGTAACAAAATCAAGAGTACTATGACTGTCCTCAATAGAAATATATAATATAATAAAATATTATAACCACAAATTTAAATATGATTATTAAAAATAATTATATATAAAAAAATAAATTTAATTATTATTATAAAAATATAATAATAAAAAAATATATAATAATTATAATAAATTATAATTATTCTATTATTGTTATAGTCACTGACAGTTATAACAATAAGAACTGTAAAGCTCTTAATGAGACAATTACACGTGGAAATATGAATATTAACCACTTATAAATAATATGAAAATTATTTATAAAAGAATTATAACACACACTGTGCATAAATAATTCTTATAGAATAGAATTCTATATAAAAAAAACTAATACTAGATAAAAAAATATAGAACTTTAGAGAAAACTTACTTATAATATTTATTTAATACAACAAGTTGAACAACAACAGTTATTATATTAAATAATGATTATAAGTTAATAACACGTCTAAAATCAATAATTTCAAGGAAAAAACAACTTTTTATGATAAAATTCAAGATTAAAGAGTTTTTAAGAGGAATTTGTGGATTTTAAAAGATATTTAAGATGAAAATTTTATAATATAAAATATATTATTGATGATTACAACAATAATCTGAATTCTATGACTTCAATTCTTTAATTTACAATTAATAAAGAATAAAATAACTTAAGAATTACTTTAATAATAAGATTTTATAAATAATAAAACTTTACGTGTTTAAATGTCTAATATGATTGGATTGATAAATGAATGATGGACAAAAACAGTGATGAAAAGACTCTTTTTATGTCTTCAGAGAAGCTCTCATGATTCATAATGAATATAAAGTGCGTGCTCAGGTCAAAACTGAAAAACCATACTTTAAAACAAAGTCCTTAACTTAAGGCAACTTGTTTTTAATTCCAATTTAAAGTTACCAGTGTTATTCTTAACTCCATGTAACTTTAATCCTCATTTAAACTAATTATTTTAAGTTTTTAATATAAATAAACTTATTTATATTAAATTTCATCACATGAACAACTTAAAAATAGAGTTTCAAGCAGAAATCTCTTAAACTCAATTTTCAATTAATCTTTAAAGAAATCATAATTTTCTTTGAGCTTAATTAAAAGAGTAAATTTCCAGGCTAATTACCCAGGAAATTTATTTATAAAAGATATTTAAAATTTAATTTATATATGGATAATATTAAATTCTAAGCTGTGTGAAAGTTTCAAGCAAATCCATTAAGATTTAGATTTTTAATTAATTTTTGAAGTTATTGCTATTTTTCCACGTAAAATAGCAATACACACCAAACCTTAGCTTTTGATAAGGTTTTGATGCTTGTAAATTTGAAGTTTGAAGCTTATTTAAGGTTTTTAAGCCTTATTAAGCTTTGAAAGTTCTTAAAACCTTGATTTCAAGCCTCCATAGTGGGATTTACCATTTGGCAGCTTGAAATTCCTGTCCAAATTGGGATAAAACCAGTTTAAACCTTAAGGTTGGATCAAAGTCTAATATTAAAGTTTAAATAAGGTTGAAAATCCTCCAATACAGGTGGAAAACCTCAATTGAATCATTGCATATCCAAAAAGCTGGGTACCCCAGCTCTATTTGGTCTTTTTCCTTTGTCCCACCTTTTTGTGTAGATTTTGCCCTTTTATTTATTTAAAGCCAAACTATGGCCTTAAAAAAATTCAAATTGCGACCACGCAGGATTTACACCCTGTATGAAAAATCCTTAGCCAATTCAGTAAATATACACAACACCTCAATTTTAACTAAAATTTTGGGAAGTTTGCATAAAACTTATGCAACTTTAAATTTAAGCTTATTTAAGCTTAAATTTAACAATTTTAAAAAAATGTTAGAAAAGTTACATTAGTCCTGTGAGATTCTTAAATCTTCTAATAACACAAAAAATAAGTGTTTTTGGGTATAACACCTTATGGATGTACCCTAGGTTAATTTTGGTGTAGAATCCAAAAATAACATAATATTTATAACTTTGTTTATCTAAAATAAAGTTATACTTATTTTTTGTTATTTTTTATTTTAATTTCAACTAAAAAGTCTGTTTAAGACAAAATTAGCTGTTTATAAAATCATTTGTGGCCTTATGGGTATGTTATACATACCTCACAGGCTCAAATTCCCTACCACCAAAAAAAATTGTACCACAATTTTTCTTTTTGTAGTTTACCCCCAAGTTATTTGGGGGGGGGTATAATCCACTGTCCAACCTCTCTACTTATACTTTTAAGTATGTAAAGCACACAATTCAAACTTTTTATTGAGCAATTGTTCTTTCCTCATTTCTGAATCTTCTGAGAAACTTTTGGGAATCAGGTATTTTGCTTTCTACAATCCACTCATCTTCATGTTGTAGATTTTTATACCTGACTAAGTATTCTCTTTCATTTTTTCCCCTAAGTCTTCTTTCTTTCAAGACTTTTAGTACCTTTTTCTCCTCACTTAGATCTAGTGGGGGTACTTTTAAGGGTGTTTCATTTCTTAAAGGAAATAATTCCTTGTCACTTGAAGTGTAATGTTTTACTAGACTGACAGGGAATGTTGGATGTTTCTTTTCCAGTTCTCCTTACAGTTCTACTTGTACTGCATTTGTCCCATGAAGGGCTTTAATAATAAATAGTCCTGCAAAGGAATCTTTCAATTTCTTTGGGCCTTTAATATTATTAAAGTTCAAGGTTGAAACTAGTATTAAGTCCCCTACTTTGAATTCTGGGGTTTTATGACTTTTATCCCATTTCTGCTTAGCATATTCAAAGGCATAATTCATGCTTTGATTTGCATGATGTCTCACTTTATCAAGCAATAGCTTAAAGCTTGAAGCAGTTGGATGAATGTCAACTAGATCTTTCTTCAAAGTATCAATTGGAAGTTTGGGGTTCCATCCTTTTTCCAACATTGTAGGGGTCTTGCCTGTTGAAGCATGGATGGAGGTCTTGTAGGCTAATTCTAATTCTGGTTTAAGAGTACACCGATCATGGGTAAAGCCATCAGAATCTTCAAACTCCATGCCATAAGCACAAAATCTTCTGATCATGTCCTCAAGAGTTTGAATCATTCTTTCTGCTAAACCATCTGTTTGTGGATGGTATGCTGTTGAGAATGATAATTTTGTACCCAAAAGCTTATGTAAATTAGTCCATAAGGCTGATGTAAATTTTGGGTCTCTGTCACTAATGATATTTTTAAAGAGACCAGTATGGGATATTACTCTATTCCAGATCAAAAGAGCTGTATCCATAGCTGTGTCATCTTTGTGACATGGTAAAAAGATTGGTGTTTTGCTATTTCTGTCTACAATACCAAGACATGAATTTTACCTTTTATCACCTCCAGGTGGTAATGCGGTTACCCAATCCATGTGAACCACTTCCCATGGGGTACTTGTTTCTTGGATATGGATCATCAGACCAAATCTTTTACCAGTAGCTTTATTGGCTTTCTGGCATCTATCACAACTATGAAAGTACTCAATGACATCTTTTCTCCAAGATGGCCACCAGGCACATTTCTTAATTATTTCCATTGCCCTGTCTTCAGACAGATGTCCAGAATAAATGTTATCATGGCATTCTAGTAGTACTGTGTTAATCAACATTCTACTACATAGGACCATGACACATGTGTGTTTAGATCTATGATATAGTATACCATCAAACAAATGGAATCTTCCATTATCATAAGATGTTTTCCAAATATCATCCAGAGAATTAGCCAATGCTGCATCTTTACAATCTTTGTCAAGTAGAGCAGTAAGTATATGGCAGTTTTTATCTTGCTTATAGCTTTCTCTAACTTCCTCAAATAATTCTGTTCCCACATCTGTGATGTTAATTCCTTCAATTGGGATTTGAGGTTCTGCACTTGTAGGAACATAGGCAGGATTTTCAGGTGTATTGGGTAGTGCCCATCTACTTAAGCCATCAGAATTCCTGTGAATATTTCCAGCTTTATGTACTATGGTCATATTGCCTCTATACTCCTGTATAGCAATCTGCCATCTTAACATGTGTCTGTTTGGAGTTTTCATGTTAAGATGTGACTTTACTGCGTTACAATCAGTAATTACTTCAAACACACTACCATCAAGATAGTAATGAAGTTTTTCCAGAGCCCAAAAAAGGCAAAGGCACTCCATTTGGCTAGCTCCATATCTGGCCTCAGTAGGTTTAATTTGTCTTGAAATAAAACAAATTGGACCTTCATAAGGCTTGTCATTGACAATTTGAAATTGATGAAGAGCAGCTCCTAGACCTTCACCACATGCATCAATATACATCTTGAAAGGAAGTTTCCGGTCTTGCATCAGTAATAATGGTGCATTGGTCAAGGCATACTTGATTTTATCATATGCTTGAATTCTCTCCTGAGTCATTTCAAAAACAGTTTGTTGATCACAAATTCTGTATAATGATCTGGCATGGATGGCAAAATCTTTAAGCTGTTGCCTGTAATAACTGTCAAACCCTAAGAAAGACATCATTTCTTTTTTGTTCTGGGGCATCTGTTTCAGTAAATCTGCAGCCACTTTGTTCTTATCAACACCAAGGCTTAGTCCTGAGACTACATGTCCTAGAGCTTTTAACTCATGAAACCCAAAATTACATTTTTTAAGAGAAATTTTCATGTTCACTAGGAGAATTTTCTTAAGTACTAAAGAAAGTCTCTCTAAATGTAATTGCCAGGTTTCTGAACAAATGATAATGTCATCAATATAAATGATTAACCATCCCTCTGATAATTCATGTGGGTAGATAGTATTCATCATTCTTTGGTAATGAGAGGGTGCATTTTTAATACCAAAAGGCATCCTCAAATATTCATAAATACCACAATGAGCAATTATTCTCAATAATTTCCTAGCATGAGGTGTCAAAACATTCTGGTGAAAGCCTTTTAGAGCATCCATGGAAGTGATGAATCTTGCTTTGGATAATTGAGTCAAAGTCTCATGAATTCTAGGGATTGGATACCTGTCTGGGATAGTATAGGTATTCAGTGTTCTAAAATCACCAACCATCCTCGACTTATCATTATGCCAAGTAATGATTACTGGGGTTGTGACTTCTACCTCCTCATTGTGTCCAAATTTTCTAAGAACTCCCAGTTTCATTAGTTCATTAATATGATTTTCTAATGCTTCTCTAGCCCTAGGGCTAGCTGGGTAAGCTGGTCTTATTAATAGTGGCGGATAAGGCCTTTCCACATTAAGCATAATGTCCACCTCATGGCCTTTTATAGCCCCAAGTGGTTCATTATCTGAAGCAAAGGCTTCCTTGTATTGAAATAAAATTTCAATAAGCTCTTCCTTCATTTCCAGTGTTAACTCAGGACTAATTTGTGCTTCGATTAATTGATTTGATACAAATTTTTCCTTAGTAACATTTTTCACTTGTTTAATGAAAGTAATTTCCCTTTTTTCCAGGGGAAAAGCAAATTTTTATCTTTTATTTTCCCCTATAGTGAAATACCTGTCTTTATGATTATTAATATCAATACCATAAATATTGAGATAATCATTTGCAAGTATAAAGTGTTGTGAAGTACAATTATTCATAACAACAATTTCAACTTTCAGTCTTATACTTCCTGCAGGATGAGGAAATATGATTGCTGCTTCAAATATACCCAAGGGGTGCATGTTTTGGCTAGCACTTCTGAAAGATATACCTTCAATTGGCATTAATTTGTCTTGCCAATTGGTATAAATTTTGTCAAGATAATCTTTTCCAACACAAGTGCAAAAAGCACCTGAGTCTAGATGTATCTTGGCTTCTGTGTTATTTATCACAATATTAGTGATACAAGATGACCCAGCTGTATAACCTTTACCTCTGGCAGGTTTGGTTTTTTGCATCTTGGCATCTTGCACATGTAAGAGATCCATACATTCATCACTATACTGTGGTAAGTGAGTATGTACCTCAGTGACCTCAAAAGAGACATTAATGTTCTCTATACTAAGTTCTTCTGAAGGCTCAGAATCACTTTCATGTAAAGATAAATCAGTTTCTTTTGTGTCTTCCACTTTTTCAACATTTATCTCATTTACTCTTGCCTTTTTTGGACAAGTGTTTTCCAAATGAGATGTGCTTCCACATTCATGACATTTCAAAGGAGGTCTGTCATGTGGTTTATTTGGCTTTGAAATTGGTTTCCCACTAGTCTTGTTGTCTATTGGGGTTTTGGACCAATTTCTTCCAATTTTTGTTCTAGTAGTGATGTCCTCCATAGCATTGATATAATCTTTGGTAGAGCAAGGCTCAATACATCTGCTTCTTATAGCATGCTCAAGGTCACCACCACATTTTCTTGATATCCTTTTATGTACCATTGTTTCAGACATATCAGGATGAAGGGCAGTTAACCTGTCCTTCTGTTTAAGAAACCAAGTCATGGGCCTGTCCCTCTCAATATTAAAAATGGCTTCTTCAAAAGAATTTTCCATTCTAAATCTCCAGGAATCATTTGCCCATTTGGAAATAATTTGTTCTTTCCACCAAGGCCAAGAATGTTTACCATGGTCTTGTCTCATTTTATAATACCATTTATTTGCTGATTTGGTAGATAATGAGTGTAAGCTGGCACTTATGTATTCATCTGGTATGTTAAAGTCTTCTTTGAACATATTGATTGTTTTCATAAATTCCATATGATTATATTCTCCTTCACCACTGAAGGTTGGCCATTCCTCTAATCTTGGAATGTCCTTGAAATTGCAAGCAGTTTCCACATCATGACTTGAAACTGTATGATTTAAATCATTATTCAAGTTAAGAACATTTCTATCAAGAATTGGTGTGGATTGCCTTGGCAATTCATTTTTTAGTGATATATTATTAATAATTGGATGAATGTCTTCTTTCAATTCAAGTCTTGCTTTATCACTTTTTTCCAATTGTTCTTGAAAAAGAGCTGCATTTTGACCAGTAGAATTTTGCAAGTTTTGAACTTGTATTTTCAATTCTCTTAACTGTCCAGTTATAAAAGAAATTGAGTTCTCATCTGGTTGATTGAGTAAGGTAACTTTAGACTCAAGTCTTTCACAAATTTGCGTCAAAGACACAATATTGTCTTTATTAACATTTTCAAGGCCAATAATAGTCTTTTGTTGGTCTTTCACTTTTAATATCTCATTACCCAACTTCTGTTGGACATAATCAAATGCTTTAAATTTTGCCATAAGTTCTTTATTACAAGATTCAAAGTGAGTTACAAGTTTTGCAAGATCTATTTCTTTGGGAAAGATTGATTCAATCTTTCCTCCTCCTTGTTTTTAAATTCCATCAAGGTTCTTGCCATATTGAACACATTGTCCATGGCTGTCTTTTCCTTCTTTGGGATTCTGTAATTCTGAGGGTAAGGCTTGTTCCACTTGGGCTTTGCCTTTTGCTTGCCCTTCTGGTTGGTTTTTGGGGCTTGCTTGGGCTTGTTTGGCACTTGTTGAGGCGGACTTTTGCTGGTGGATGCTTGAGGAGCTTCCACTGGGCTGGTTTCCTTGCCTTGGGCCAACTTCTTCTTCTGATCCTCTGATAACATGCTTTGGTTTTTCAACCAAGCTTTTATCTGTTGGACTTGTCCTTTGACAGACATGGTGTCCAACCCATCAGAAGGTCTTCTGTCTTTTATGGTCCCATGAACTTCCTCACTTGAAGATAAGAGTTCATGGTGCCTATCCAAAGACTTGGGAGAAGTTCCCACTCTTGTTGTTTTGACGCCAAGAACCAGTTCTTCCATTGGGATTGATAAATCTCCACGGCTGCTTGTTGGAAATGGTTCAGGTCTAACAGCAATAGCAGTTATGTCAGCTTCTGGACTCTCAATAATAGGTTCAAAGGTGCTGGCTAACCTTTGGGAACTGGTGGAAGTTCTGGCATCCTCCATTTGTGCCTCTCCTCTGGGAAGACATTCTTGCCTTTTGGATTTGTGGCTGGAATGTCCTAGTCCAGATCCATTTGATTGGATGGAGTAGTTGCTTCCACTTCTAGTAGGAGTCATTTCACGTCAATTTTAATAAAAAATAGAGTAAAATTGAATTCAATTCACCTGCGGGACCTTTAAAGGGCTCTTTGGTTATCAAACCCCTTGGTGCTGGACTGGTTTGAATTTCAATACTGGACTCTGAGGTTTCAGAGTCTGAAATATTTTCTCTGATGGAAGACACTAGAGAAAATTAAAAATATAAGTTATTTTATCAAATAATAAAAATAACTTATAAACTCAACTTATTAAATAAAGTTGTTTTAATGTAATTTATGGCAAATTACGTCAAAAATAAAGAAAAATGTCTAAGAAAAGAAAATGTTTTTTAGTAAAGATTTGTATTTTTAAAGATTTTTTATTTGATTTTTTATTTTCTTTAAAGAGATAATAATTATGCAATTAACAAGTTAATTAATCAAAATTGTATTATTATTCACTTTATACTAGAATAACTCAAAGAATAAATTTCAAGTCTGTGATGTGAAAAAGCCACTAGTTAGACAAAAGAAATTTATTCCAACTCACTCAATAGTATATTGTTTCAAACAATATTCTTAAGAAGAAAATAACTTTATTAATATTATAAAGATTATTTATAAGGGATAAGTCCCAAAAAAGCCAATATTAAGATAAATATGGCAATTTTACATCAAAAAACAGTAAAATAAGGTCTAGAATATGATTTATGTCCCAAAAATTGGTTTAAAATCACAGCCAGGCCCCCAAATGTAAGGTTTGTCTATTAAACTCTTGATAATAGTAACAAAATCAAGAGTACTATGACTGTCCTCAATAGAAATATATAATATAATAAAATATTATAACCACAAATTTAAATATGATTATTAAAAATAATTATATATAAAAAAAATAAATTTAATTATTATTATAAAAATATAATAATAATAATAAATATAATAATTATAATAAATTATAATTATTCTATTATTGTTATAGTCACTAACAGTTATAACAATAAGAATTGTAAAGCTCTTAATGAGACAATTACACGTGGAAATATGAATATTAACCAATTATAAATAATATAAATATTATTTATAAGAGAATTATAACACACACTGTGCATAAATAATTCTTATAGAATAAAATTCTATATAAAAAAAAACTAATACTAGATAAAAAAATATAGAACTTTAGAGAAAACTTACTTATAATATTTATTTAATACAACAAGTTAGACAACAACAGTTATTATATTAAATGATGATTATAAGTTAAAAACACGTCTAAAATCAATAATTTCAAGGATAAAACAACTTTTTATGATAAAATTCAAGATTAAAGAGTTTTTACAAGGAATTTGTGGATTTTAAAAGATATTTAAGATGAAAATTTTATAATATAAAATATATTATTGATGATTACAACAATAATCTGAATTCTATGACTTCAATTCTTTAATTTACAATTAATAAAGAATAAAATAACTCAAGAATTACTTTAATAATAAGATTTTATAAATAATAAAACTTTACCTGTTTAAATGTCTGATATGATTGGATTGATAAATGAATGATGGACAAAAACAGTGATGAAAAGACTCTTTTTATGTCTTCAGAGCAGCTCTCATGATTCATAATGAATATAGAGGGCGTTCTCAAGTCAAAACTGAAAAACCATACTTGAAAACAAAGTTCTTAACTTAAGGCAATTTGTTTTTAATTCCAATTTAAAGTTACCAGTGTTATTCTTAACTCCATGTAGCTTTAATCCTTATTTAAACTAATTATTTTAAGTTTTTAATATAAATAAACTTATTTATATTAAAGTTCATCACATGATAAACTTAAAAATAGAGTTTTAAGCAGAAAGCTCTTAAACTCAATTTTTAATTAATTTTTAAAGAAATCATAATTTTCTTTGAGCTTAATTAAAAGAGTAAATTTCCAGGCTAATTACCCAGGAAATTTATTTATAAAAGATATTTAAAATTTAATTTATATATAGATAATATTAAATTCTAAGCTGTGTGAAAGTTTCAAGCAAATCCATTAAGATTTGGACTTTTGAAGTTATTGCTATTTTTCCACGTAAAATAGCAATACACACCAAACCTTAGCTTTTGATAAGGTTTTGATGCTTGTAACTTTAAATTTTTAAGCTTATTTAAGGTTTTTAAGCTTTATTGAGCTTTGACAGTTCTTAAAGCCTTGATTTCAAGCCTGCATATTGGGATTTACCCTTGGGCAGCTTGAAATTCCTGTCCAAATTGGGATAAAACCAGTTTAAACCTTAAGGTTGGATCAAAGTCTAATCTTAAAGTTTAAATAAGGTTGAAAATCCTCCAATACAGGTGGAAAACCTTAATTGAATCATTGCAGATCCAAAAAGCTGGGTACCCCAGCTCTATTTGGTCTTTTTCCTTTGTCCCACCTTTTTGCGTGGATTTTGCCCTTTTATTTATTTAAAGCCATACCATGGCTTTGAACCCTTTTAAATTGAGCTCATGAAGGATTTACATTCTGTATGGCAGATCCTTAGCCAATTCAGTAAATATACACCACACCTCAATTTTGACTAAAATTTTGGTAAGTTTGCATTAACCTTATGCAACTTTGAATTTAAGCTTATTTAAGCTTAAATTTAACAATTTTAAAAAAATGTTAAGAAAGTTACATCAGTACTGTGAGATTCTTAAATCTTCTAATACAACAAGAAATAAGTGTTTTTTGGTATAACACCTTATGGATGTACCCTAGGTTATTTTTGGTGTAGAATCCAAAAATGACATAATATTTATAACTTTGTTTATCCAAAATAAAGTTATACTTTTTTTTTGTTATTTTTTATTTTGATTTCAACTAAAAAGTCTGTTTAAGACAAGATTAGCTGTTTATAAAATCATTTGTGGCCTTATGGGTATGTTATACATACCTCACAGGCTCACAGGGTGAAACTTTTCATCTGGGGACCTCACAGCCTGATTCTGGCGTGTATGACGCGTGGAATGCTGTACAGAAACTGTATGGGACCCCAGTATTGACTGACGTATGAGGTATTGAAGTATTAACATGCTTCTTCGTCTGTTTGACACCTCATAATCAGAGTACAACTGTATCCTGTCATAATACAGCTGTATTAGTCATATTGTGGGATTATAACTTTCAAATGGCCATAACTCTGTCAGTTTTTGAGATATCATGCTCAAAGTTGGTTCATTGGATAGCCCCGTATGGGCTCTACACAATGATACCAGATTTGGTATGGTCATCATTAAATTAGTCAAAGTTATCCTGTGTACAAGGTCTTTGTACATGGGCGTGGTTTGGGCAGAAAGCTGTATTGAGCTTGTTTCCCTCATAGCTTCCGTTATAGTTGAGATATGAAGAAGTGGATGGCACCATCAGATAGCCCTGATTGTGCTATTTCTAAAAAGACCCCACTTCAAGTATCCCCCACTAAAACTGTAGAAGTTAGATGAGAGGTGAATGTTTTGTTCACCCTTATTTGGCCTGAAATTGACCATAACTCCAGTAATATTGGTGCTAGCTCAGTTTGGCTGGTACCATTGGATAGCCCTGGCTTAGAGCTTCATTTTGAGTACCCATTTGATTGGGTTAAGCCTCTCCTTCTAGATTTTAGATGGGAGGTGAAAATTAAGGTTTATGATCAGCAATAACTTTGTTATTTCTTGTCCTATGGTGATGGGACTTATGTTTTCAGAAAGAGGTGAGTTTACTCTTTCGTTTGATACCTTTTGAGCTGATTTGGCTGAGCTCCATGTTTTGGTGGTATCTTGGCTATACCATTGGTTTATGGTATTTTGGCTGTCATGCTTGTGCTCTGGTTTTGAGTCACAGGCTGACAATCAATAAAAGGCCTTTTGTTAATAGTAAATTTATTCCTTTGTTACAAGTTTTTTAATGTATTAGCTTATTTAAATTTAAAGAATATTTGAATTCATCATAAAGGATTGTCTTATTTTTGAACAAAAAAATATTATTATAGAATTTTAAAAATGAAAAATCATATGTAATGATTATAAAATAAAAAAGATTACTTTGGAGGAAAAAAATTAAAAAGTGGCACAAACAACCAAAATCTGATATGAGAGTGTGCCATCGAGGAAAGACAAGATATGTAAGTGTGAAAAAATGAAGAAAAAAAAGTGTCCATGCACTTTTTTTTGGTGAAAAAAAAGTTGGAATACATGCTTCATGGCACTGTACAAGTGGTTGTTTTAAATTATCTGTAGAAAAATCATAGTGAGCTCATTTTTTGTTACTTTACTAGTAAAAAGGACATTGAGTAAAAGGATAATAAGAAAATGATGAAATAAGAATGCAAAATGAATATTATTTGATGATTTTCTGAGGAGAGAGCTGGGGAAGTTTTGGGTCTCTAAATGTTGGATGGAAATGGTAAAGGGGTGGGATTGTTACTAATAAAAAGGGGTTTCAACTAAAATCAATTGTAGCTGTTAAGGTATGACTCAATCCAATCACCTTAGGTGGTCCTTTTTTGACCAAGACTGGGTCATGTACTTAAAGAGAAATTCTGGTTGACAAACTAATGTCGAAACTAATCAAAAATTCAAAATTTTAAGAAATGAGAGCAAGGAAAACTCATCTACTGTCACAGGGGCTCTTGGGGAAAACAAGAGTGACCTGGCACTCAGGAATCAAGAAATCAACTGGAGGGCTTCAAAGGGATAAAGAAATGAAATAAAGATTCTATTTCTTTAAGGAAGAAGAAGAGCAAGTACAAATATTCTAAAGATAAGAAAGAAGCAAAAGGCCAAGGATAATAAAAGAAGCCAAAAGCCAACAATCCAGTCAAATGAATCCTCAATTCACTGTTCCAACCTGCTAGAAAGAACAATGGAATTAGTAAAGGATATTATAAGCAATATCTACTTACAGGAAAAGAAAAGGTTCAAATGACTGACTTATGAATATCAGTATTTACTTTAAAGAATCAAAACAAATCCAAGATAATAATTAACTGGGAAAAAAGTCCCCAGGGGTGGAAAGGTGGCCAGTCTATGTGAGAATCTGAAGATATGATCCTGTACCCAGCTGTATTGTGAGCCTTAGAGGTATTTTCATATACCCAAAAGAGCACAAATAATAAAACAAGATACAATTATAATTAAACTCAATTTATTTATATTATCAAAACAAAAAATCAAAATATCAATATAAATTTATACACAAAAATGAAAATTTAATCATAATTTAAATACAAAATTATCTTAAAATTTAAAATTGTGAAAACACAGTTTTACTTGAAAAGAATTAGGTAAAAATGCATTTTTAACAAAACTACTGAAATTAAAATATTTTTGGAAAAAATTTGAATAAAACATATCATAACTTCTTATCCAAAAAATAAGCATATGAAAATTATTTCACCTTTGGATCCTCATGAAAAATAAGGTGGGGTCACCTCTGGGTAAAATTTCTGTAGCTAAACTCTAAATAAGCTTAAATTGAGTTTTTGGTATTTTCTGTAAAAAAGTTTAAAATCCTCAAAACCTTAATTTAATTCACATTACATGTGGTGTTAAACATCAATTTTTGTGTTAAAATTGAGCTTTTGTGTGTAGTTTAGAAGTTATGAGGAATGGAAGTATTTTCATTTGAAATGTCAAAATGTGCATGTGTATTACATAAGTAAACTGTAACTTACATATGACATGTCAATTATTACAGTTGTGTAACTGTAAGACTCAATTGAATTGCATGTGTAAATTACAAGTATATTACATGATGAGGAATTAGAGAAAAAATAAATTGGAAAGATTAATTTTGGAGGGGGAAAAGGAATCTTGGCTTCAAGGGAGCCAGACACTCAAATTCCTTGCTGACAGGTGTGAAATTTCAAATTCCACATGAAATTTAATCACTTTTGGCCTGGAATTGAGTCACAGACTCTGTGTCCCAATTGATGATGAGGTTTTGATATCAACCAGGGCATTTTTAACTGTTGCCAAGAGGGTAAAACTAGCCTCCCAATAAAACAATCATTTTTAAGACATTTTTAAATAGTTTTCACTTTTCTTACACACATTCTGACGTGTTTTGAAGGCTTAAAACTAGGTATTACTATAGCAATGGCTTATTTAAGGGTCTAAAATGGCTAAAACCAACCCTTTTTTGGCCTAAAACAGGGTTCAATGATGCCATAATTGGCTTTTCTGTTTTCAGATTGTTTTCCAAAACTGACAATAGTAAATTTTACTTTTGGAGTAAGAAAATCAGTAGCTATAAAAGAATGCCTTCTTTGCCCCACTTTTCTCTTTGTGCTAGAATCTTTTCCTTTTATAATTAGTTTAAACACCGTCAAGCTAATCAATTAAAGATTCCAACCACCCTTTTAAAATACTTTTGAACCTTCCAACCAGCTGAGAAAATTATTATAATCATTGTTTGTAACTCTTATAATAATTTTACCCTTGAACAACACCATAAGTGAATTAAAGTATCTTTCATTACTGTTAACTTTGTCACTTTGTTTCCAAATTCACTCTGGTAACTTTTTGGGCATGGTTTCTCTTTAGTAATCTTTTTAAAGAATTTTCTCTTATATTAATTTCCTGCAGTCTTTTTCTCAATTAATTAAAATTGAAATTGCTCTTGAAGAAATTTCTTTTGTAGCCTTAAATATCTCTTGTAGATTATTTTTGGATATATTATATTGTTGGTAAAACAATAAATCTTTAAAATACTATTTTTTTATACTTATAGAGTGAAAAACAATAAAACTGTAATGGTTTCTCTTAAAATCTTTATTTCATACTAATTTTAACCAATTCTTACCTTATACAAATTTTGAGGACAGGAAAAGTACTTGATTTATAATCAAAGTTTCATATCCACACCTTACATGTATTGTCTTTTCTGGTTCAATAAAGATCTGGCCATCTGGAGAATTGAGCTATGTGCCCTAGATTCCCACAGTGTAATATGAATTGATCCAAAAGGGTCAATGCCATAAATATTTCCTGAATACAACCTGAATGGGCCAATTGAGTTGTCCAAGGAGTGCTCAAGCTCTTTATGTCTTGACAGCTAATTTGATGAATAAAAACCTCTTGAAAGTTCCCTTGAAGACTCCCAGGCCCTTCTTCCCCCAATGCTGCCGAAATGAAAAGACCAGTGTGAGCCTTGAGGCATATTTTAAATACCCAAATAGGCCACAATTATCTCAAAAATAAATTTTGAACTATGCATAACCCATAAGTCATGCATATATTCAAAATTCATCCTTTTTGATTTCAGAAAAGATGAATAACTTTTTATTGAGTAAGATCATGGATTAAAGGTTAGATTTGGATTCTACACAAAAATTCACCTAGGGTAGCTCCATAGAGTGTATAAGCTCAAATCAACTCTTTGAGGTGGTAATATGGAAAATACTTCAATACCACATAAAAGATCTGTGAAAATTATTGTTTTTCTCCATTTCACGCCAAAATAATGGGAATGTGAGAGATCCCATGTTACATATACACCAAGAATAGTGTTATGCATGTTTTGGGAACTTAATATTATGGTATTCTTACATGCACTTTTGGTACACCCATAGTGGATATCTCACTTGAAGCTTAAAATTCTATTTTGACATAAAAAATAAGCAAGGGGGACAAAAGACATCAAAGAGAGCCAGGGTACCCAACTTCTGAGGCCTCTGAGGAGTGGATAGCTCCAAAGGTTGGATCCTTGGCTGATCTTGGCCCAATTAGTAAGCTAAAACCTTTTGGCAACTTCGTTACCATGTTACAACTTCAGTAAGTTATAAGAAAATAGCAAATAACCTGCTATTTTGACATGCTAAGGAGGTAAAGAACAGCTTAGACTCCTTTAACCATGTCAATTGTTAATTACTTACCATGGATAAACCCCAAAAGAGTAATTAAAACCTTTTTTGGACTAGTATCCATTGATTTACCTCATAGCAACCAGCCATATACTGCTATTTGCAATTCTATGTAGAAATGAGGTAAAAATTCAAAAATTCATTAAAAATACAATTATTAATCAATATTTCTGAAGCTTTCAAGACCAATTAAGAGCTGTATATTTCATATAATAGCCAAAAACAATTATACTTTTATATGTAAAATTAGAAGTTTTACTTACAGTCCATTTTTGATGATTCCACGTGAAACACAGAATCCTTGAAAATTTACAGAAAATACATTCTGTGATGAAATTTCCAAGAACATTGATAACTTTGAGAAATCAATGATTATTTTGGAATACAAGAAGATATACAGTTGTTACTCCTTTTATTATTGACTATAAATGGGTTGGTAGTCACGTAAAAGCCTCAATTAAGTAATTATGATAATCTTACTTGACATCAGATGATGAAATCAATAATCCAAAAAGGTTTATTGTTTTCTCACTCACTGGTTTTTCATTTTGCTCCATGGCACGCCTCTGTGAGCTGTCTTAGACCTAAAAGAGGCCACCTCTTGCTGTTTTTTCCAGATCATCACATTATTATATTACACCTTTATTACCAAACAAGTAAGTATGAGTTAAACCTATTTTGTACGTGTTTTATTCTTTCAGAAATCAAACAGAAATACGTTAAAGCATAGAAATAAACTATATTTTGTTTTAATACTGTTCTAAATCAATTTTTCTTCATTAAATCCACAATTACATGTCAAATTTCTCTACTATTATCTTCTGAAAGGTTCATTGGATTAATAGTGAGTAATTTATCTCAATTCTTAAAGTCTTTCTCTAGTAATAGTTTTCTTCAAGAATTATCTTTATAATTATTCTTGTAAAAGATAATTATATATTAAAATAATTTTATTATTAAATTCTTCTTGTAATTGTTTCTTGTAGACAATTACTGCTTACTGTTATAATCACTAGTAGTGTATAACATGTAAAAGAAATAATTCTTTAATTATTTAATTGTGGCTATAATAATTTTGTTATTATATTTCATAAGAACAGTCATAGTACTGTTGATTAATAATAATATTATCAACAGTTTCATAGACACATCTTACATTTGGGGGCCTGGCCATGTTTTTTGAACCTTGTACCCTTAATTAATATAATTTTAAGTTCTAGAATATTTTAATTTAATAATTCTTTTCTTTCAATTGAAAGTTAAAATTATTTTTATTTTTGAAATTGTCTTAAAATCTTTTTCATTGAGGAATTTGGTTTAATTTTATACTGTTTTTACACATGGCTTTTTAACATCCAAAAACTTATAAAATTATTCTGTGAGTTACTCTGGATTAATTTTGATTTTTTTTCCTTAAAAAGAATATTTTTTTTTAATATATAAAAAAGATAAAAACTTATAAAAAATCTTTGAAATATTTTAAAAGTATAAAAAATAATTTTTCTTTCATCAATTTTTCTCTAGTGTCTTTAATAAAATACTGTGCAGCTGGTGACAGACTCATTAAAAGAGAAATTGCCAGTCCAGAATTCTCAGAAGCGGAATCTGAAGACAGTATTGAAGTGCAAATTGCTAAAAGAGGCACTTTGTTTAAGACAGAACAAGCCAAACAACCACCAAAAGGTGTGTGTTTTCTGTTTTCAATTCTTATTTTATCTTGAATTGACGTGAAAATGGTGCAAACAAGAAATGGAAGCAACTATACAGTCCAAACGGATTGATTTGTACAAAGAAGAGGCGAGACCAAATCCAGAAGTGTCAAATCTTCCTCAAGAAAGACACATATGGAGGATGCCAGAGCTGCCCCCCCTTTCCCAAGGTCTGTACCCACAAACTTTCACGTGAATTCTCAATCTGGACTGATTCATGATAATATTTTAAGGGCTGAACCACCTTCAAGTGGCGGCAATACAAATATATCAATGCCAATACAAAAATTGGTTCAGAGAAGCCAAAGAAAAGGAGTGGGAAATATGCCCAAGCCTTTGGCAGGGGGCCATGAACTCCTACTTACACATCAAGAGCTTTCTGGGTCAGGAGAAGACCATAGAAATCTCAGGAGGTTGGAGCCCATTTTCTTGCAAAGACAAAGTCAAAAATATAAAGAATTGCTTGAAGAACCAAATTATTTTATCCATAGACCAGAAGAAGATATTGGAAATGACTCCAGCTTTGGAGACAGAAGGCCAAGTGGCATCTACCAGCTCCAGAAGTGTCCAAAGACACGCCCAAAGGATCTCAGAAGAAGCAGAAAGGTCCCAAGAACCATCAAGGCAAGGGCAACGGCAAAGCCAATTGGCACAGACCTTGCCCACAAGGGTACAGGATCCCCAAATTGGAGCCTTCAGCCATGGACAGTGTCTTCAATATGGCCAGGACTCTTATGGAATTTACAGCCAAGGATCAGGAAAGGATGAACAGAACTTGTCCACAGAAATAATACAAGAAATAAACTTTGCTAAAACTATTATTAATGTAGAAATTGGTAAAATTGATTCAAAGCTAACTAAGATGACTTTGGACATCAATGACTTAAAAAAGAATTATAAAAATTCTGCTGAAATGCATAAGTCCATAATTGCCAAACTGGAATTACTTACCAATACATGTGACAGAATTGAGAGTAAATATCATGTTCAAGATGATGAAATGGAAGATTTGTACACAAGAAACATCAATGATAAACTTAGAGTTCTGAAAGACTATCTTTTGGGACTGGCTGAGAATACAAGTCAATTTGCCACACATTTGGCAAGAAGTGACAGTGAAAGGAATAAATTAAAAGAGGAAATACTTGCACAAAGGGAACAAATTAATAAGAATTATGAATCAAATCCACATATGCCAAGACATTCCATACCTTTGACTGGAGAAAATCTTTCTGTTAAAGAAAGTCTAACCCCTTTTATAGGAGAAAATGGTATCTCTGTGGAAGATATTCCCAAACTGGAAAAATGGCCAACATCCTCCGGTGAAGGAGAATACAACCATATTGCGTTCATCAGAGCTATTAATATGTTACAAGAAGACTTTCACATACCTGATGAAATTATAGGGAGAAAATTACACTCTCTGTTTACCAGAACTGCAAAGAAATGGTATTACAAGATGAGACAAGATCATGGGAAACATGATTAGTCTTGGTGGAAATCTGGAGTGATTACCAAATGGGCCAATAATTTTTCAAGGTTTAAAATGGAATTTTTTTTGAAAGTGCCATTTTTAACTCAGAAAAGGATACACCATTTACTTGGTTCTTCAAGCAGAAAGACAGATTATCTGCTTTACACCCAGATATTTCTGACACCATGATTAATATGAAAATATTAAGAAAATGTGGAGGAGAGCTGGAACATGCTATCATGTGCAGATGTGTAGAGCCCTGTTCAACAGAAGACTACATCAATGCAGTGGAAGATATGATTACTAGAACAAGAATTAGTAAAACTGGGACTAAAATTCCTATGGAGTCCAAAATTGTCCCAAAGATTTCCAGAGAGGACAGGAGGCCTGAAATACCTGTCTTTAAGTGTCATAAATGTGGAAGCGCTTCGAATTTGGCCAACACTTGCACCAAAAAGACAAAAAATCAATGAAGTTCAAGTCATTGAAGAAGCTCAGTGTACTGAAGAGAAAGAAAAATCTGACCTAGATTATGCAGTCTCTGAAGATACACTAGTAGAGGACTATCCCATTGAAAACATTACAGCTTTCTTTGAAGTAGCAGAAGTCCATACTCACTTATGACAGTACAGTGAGGATTTTCATAACCTGATCAATATCCAGGATGCCAGAATGTGTAAAACAAAACTTGCTAGAGGTAAAGGGTACACTTCTGAAGCATCTTGTATAACATCAATCCTGATTAATGATATATAAGCCAAAGTGGCTTTGGATACAGGGGCATTTTGTACTTGTGTAGGCAAAGACTATCTTCAAGCCATACTGGCTGGATGGAAAAATAATATATTACAAATAGAGGGTGTACAATTTAGTAGTGCCAGTAATAATATGTACCCTTTGGGTATATTGGACACTAATCTTGTATTTCCACACCCAGCAGGACGTATTATAATGAAGACTGGGATTGTAGTAATAGACAATTGCACATCTCAGAACATTATTCTCGGAAATGATTACTTGAATATTTATGGTATTGAAATAAATAACCATAAGGATAGATATTTCACAATTGGAGAAAACAAAAGAAAAGAATTTGCTTTTCCCAATATACCAAAACCTCAACTTGTTGAAGCACAAATTAATCCATCATTTTCACCAAAGATGAAACATGACTATAGTTCATAAAGCAGGAAACATTTACAATAATTCTGATTGACTTAGCAGGTGGGAATTAGTCAATACTCCTGCTAATCCAGCTTATGTACCTTTGGAAGCAGAACCACAAATTCCAATTGAAGGAATTAACATAACTGATATTGGGACTGAATTATTTGAAGAAGTCAGAGAATCTTGTAAGCAAGACAAGAATTTTCATATCTTGACTTCCTTATTAGATAAAGACTTCAAAGATACATCTTTAGTCAATGCACTGGATGAGGTTTCAAAGAAGTCCTATTCTGAAGGAAGATTTCACTTGTTTGATGGGATTGTTTACCACAGAGCCAAACATTCTTGTGTAATGACATTGTGTACCAGATTGCTTATCAATACCATTCTTCATGAATGCCATGATAGCATCTACTCTGGACACCTGTCAGAGAACAGAACACTTCAAAAAGTGAATAACTGTGCATGGTGGCCATCTTGGAGAAAAGAGACCATTGAATATTTCCATACCTGTGACAGATGCCATAAAGCAAACAGGAGTACAGGAAAGAAATTTGGACTTATGATCCATATTCAAGAACCAAAATCCCCTTGGGAAGTTATTCACATGGATTGGGTCACAGCACTTCCTCCAAGTGTTGACAAGAGTTATAATGCTTGTTTAGTCGTTTTGGACAGATATAGCAATACTCCCATATTCTTACCATGTCATAAAGATGACACAGCTATGAACATAGCTCTTCTTCTATGGAGTAGAGTTATTTCTCATACAGGACTATTCAAGAATATCATAAGTGAAAGAGATCCCAAGTTCACATCTGCACTTTGGACCAATCTTCATAGATTGTTTGGGACTAAGTCATCATTCTCTACAGCATATCACCCTCAAACAGCTGGGCTAGCAGAGAGAATGATTCAAACTTTAGAAGACATTATCAGGTGATTTTGTGCTTATGGGTTAGAATTCAAAGAATCAGATGGCTTTACTCATTACTGGTGCACTTTGATACCTGAATTAGAATTGGAATATAAGACATCAGTCCATTCTTCCACAGGTCAAACTCCTGCTATGTTTAAAAAAGGATGGAATCCAAGACTCCCAGCAGATACACTGAGGAAAGACTCGATTGACATTCATCCTACAGCTTCCAGATTCACAATAATGCTTGATAAAGTGAAATATCATGCAAAACAAAGTATGAATGATGCTTTTGACTATGCAGAACAGAAATGGGACAAGAGTCACAAAGTACCAGACTTCAAAGTAGGGGACTTAGTTCTAGTTTCAACCTTGAATTTTAATAATATCAAAGGCCCAAAGGAACTTAAATACTCTTATGTAGGATGTTTTGTTATTGTTGCCTTACATGGAACCAATGCAGTTAAAGTGGAATTAAGTGGTGAATTGTAAAATAAACACCCCACTTTTCCAGGCAGCCTGATAAAGCCTTATCAACCAACTGACAAAGAATTGTTTCCTTTAAGGAACCCAGCTCCTTGGACTGTACCACCAGTGGAACAGGATGAAGACAAAAGTATAAAGACAGTCATTGAAGAAAGGAGACTTAGGGGTTAATATCCAAGAGAATACCTATTCAGATATAGAAATCCAGTACATGAATATGAATGGCTGGCAGAATCAGAGATACCTGACTCAGATAAACTCTTAAGAAGATTTAGACATGAAAGAAGGCCACAAGCCTGAATATGTCTATAAATGTGCTTTTAATTACTTGATATGAGTAATGAAAAGAGGTTGTACAGTGGACATTAACCCTCTTTGGAGTCTTTTTCTTCTTTATACCATTGATAAAATTGTAGTACAATTTTATTTTTTGGCGGGAGGGAATGTGATCCTTGAGGTATATTTTACATACCCAAAAAGGCCACAATTATCTTAAAAATAAATTCTGAACTATGCATAACCCATATGTCATGCATATATTCAAAATTCATCATTGTTGATTTCAGAAAAGACCAATAACGTTTTATTGAGTAAGTAAATCCATGGATTCAAAGCCAGATTTGGATTCTACACAAACAATTCACCTAGGGTAGCTCCATAGAGTGAATAAGCTCGAATCAACTATTTGGGGTGGTAATATGGAAAATACTTCAATACCACATCATCAGTACCATATAAAAGATCCATGAAAATTTTGGTTTTCCTCTATTTCACGCCAAAATAATGGGAATGTGAGAAATCCCATGTTACATATACACCAATAATAGTGTTATGCATGTTTTGGGCACTTAATATCATGGTATTCTTACATGAGTTTTTGGTACACCCATAGTGGATATCTCACTTGAAGCTTAATATTCTATTTTGACATAAAAAATGGGCAAGGGGGACAAAAGACATCAAAGAGAGACAGGGTACCCAACTTCTGAGGCCTCTGAGGCGTGGACAGCTCCAAAGCTTGGATCCATGGCTGATCTTGGACAAATTAGTAAGCTAAAACCTTTTGGGAACTTGGTTAGCATGTTACAACTTCAGTAAATCATAAGAAAATAGCAAATAACCTGCTATTTTGACATTCCAAGGAGGTAAAGAGTAACTTAGACTCCTGTAACCATGTCAATTCTTAATGAATTACCATGGATAAACCCCAAAATAGTAATAAAAACCTTTTTTGGACTAGTATCCATTGATTTACCTCATAGCAACCAGCCATATACTGCTATTTGCAATTCTACGTAGAAATGAGGTAAAAATTCAAAAATTCATTAAATATACAATTCTTAATTAATCTTTCTGACACTTTCAGGACCAAATGAAAGCTTTATATTTCATATAAGAGCCAAAAACAATTACACCTTCATATGTAAAATTAAAAGTTTTACTTACAGTCCATTTTTTATGATTCCACGTGAAACACAGAATCTTTAAAAATTTAGAGAAAATACATTCTGTGATGAAATCCCCAATCACATTTATATATTTGAGAAATCAATGATTTTTTTGGAATAAAAGAATATTTACAGTTGTTACTCCTTTAATTCTAAACCATAAATGGGTAGGTAGTCACGTAAAAGCCTCAATTAAGTAATTATGATAATCTTACATGACAACAGATGATGCAATCAATAATCCAAAAAGGTTTATTGTTTTCTCACTTACTGGTTTTTCATTTTTCTCCATGGCATTCCTCTGTGAGCTGAAGACAAGAAATCATAGAAATCAACTAGATTTTGCTGTAATAATGTTATAAATAAATTTTGCTCCATTAAATCCACAATTCCACATGAAATTTCTCTAATATTATCTTCTAAAAGGTTCATTGGATTATTAGTGAGTCATTGATCTCAATTCTTAAAGTTTTTCTCCAGTAATAGTTTTCTTCAAGAATTATCTTTATAATGATTCTTGTAAAAGATAATTATAAATTAAAATAATGGAATTATTTTAATAAAAGAAGTTTTTGTTATTAAATTTTTCTTGTAATTGATTCATGTAGACAATTACTGCTTACTGTTATAGTCACTAGTAGTGTATAGCATGTAAAAGAAATAATTCTTTAATTATTTAATTGTGGTTATAATTGATTTCTCATTATATCTCATAAGAACGGTCATATTACTGTTTATTATTAATAATATTATCAAAAGCTTCATAGACACATCTTACACCCAGGCAATTGGTGTCCTCAAATGGCCTTGTGAACACCACCATTGATTGAAAGCTTGGGAAACTTGAGTCTCCCTTTGAAATGGAATGATGGACTGGTGACGTGATTTGAAATGGAAAAATGCAGAATTGAAAGTTTCACCATTGGATTGCTCAGGAAAAATGATTCATAATGGTATATAATACCATATATTCCCCATTCATGGTTCCTGTAGCCTGGGGTCCATGATTTGGAGGAGGGTTTCCCTTGTCTTGAGGGGAAACCCTGCTGCAGGTAAACTGCTGGCGTCTGTTGGTTGCTATAGACCATGAATTCAGTCTTGAGGGTCTATAGAAATGTATGGTCATTTTGGGGTTCTTGGGTCCTGGCCCATCTTTGATTTTTTGAGGATTTGGCCAAAACCTGGGGTCAGGTGAGCCAACTTGGCCCCTTGTGGCCTCATCGGATCGAGGCCAAAAGAGACATAAAAGGTCCACAGTACATGGACCATGGTGTGTGGCACACAGACTGTGGGCTTTGAATTATGGTTCATGAGCCATAGAGGCCCTAAATGGCCCAAAAAAGGCCATTTAGGCCATAACCCCCTAATAAAAGGGGGTGGCTAGAAGGGCCCAAAATCAGTGGGATTTGCCAAAAAGGCCAATGGATCAGGATATGGCCGGGAATGATGGTTTGGGCCCAAAGGCAATCAAACACCACAAGAGGCCAATTGGCCATAAATTGGGTCAGGCTAGAATTGCTATAAACACCAATTGGAGGGGGTCTTTTCCCATGGCTGTGACAGTAACTCAACCTTCAATGGTGAGCTCCTGAGCACCAAGAAAAAGCAAAAGCCTTTTGAGGCTGTTGAGATGGATTGGAAATAGGGGTTCCAGAGGTGTTGAATATTTGAAATAGGAATTGATAGCTGATACAATTGTTGGCATATGAAATGAGGGTGATTTGGTCTTTTTTGACATTTGGCCTTTTAATGTGAAGATTTGTGTTTTTGTAAAGACTTTGGCATTAAGAATATAAAGAAAAAAGAAATTTTGAAAAATTCTAATGAAAGAAAATCAAAGAAAAGAATTAAAAAGAAATGAAATTTTGAGGAGGTTCCAATGTTGATCACGGAAATTCTGAACTGATTTGAATTGGCCAAGGACCTGGAAAAGAAGATTAAGTCCAGGTGCTTACAGAGTAGCAAAGGTGATGTTTTGACAGATTGAAGACCCCTCAGGGAAGTGCACACCAAGAGAGGAACTTACTTTTTGTAGTTCCCAATCCCGCCAATGCCATAAGATCAGAACAAAAAAATAAGGATCGACTTGAAGTGTAAAAAACTTGGTGATGAAGTTAAAAAATGGATGGTCCATTTGCCCAAGTGAAAATGGCCATGAGGGTCAGAATTCAATGTTAAAATCTTGGCCAAAAATCTGTGTTCACACAGTGGCCAAGGTCATGCTTACAACAAAAAGGTAGAATACCTCTAAAAGTTCATACCAGGAGTGGGACTTACTTTTTGTTTATTCCTCTCCCCACCAAGCACCATAAATAAGATCAACATCTTGAAGAATCTTGGCCTGGCTGGTCAGTATACAATTGATGATAATATTTGACAATTTCAAGGTGATTATTGAAGTCTTCAGATGGATCCCAAGTGGATCTTTCTGGGTCTTGACTTAAACCTTTCCATTGCACCAAATACCATAATTTTCCTCTATTGGGCTTGGAATCCAGTATATGAGAGACTTCTCACTCCTCTTCTTCTTCAATAATGATTTGAGGAGGAGGCTCTTGATGCCAATTTGGGACACTTGATGTCTTGACTGATTCAAGGAGGGAAATATGGAAGACTGGGTGGATGGGAGCTTGAGCTGGTATGAATTAGTACTGACTTTCTTCAAGATTGGAAAGGGACCCAACCATCTTTCTCAAAGTTTTTTTTGGCTCTAGTTGATTTGATATTCTTCGAAGAAAGCCATACCATTTCACCAGGATTGAAAACAGGTGGACTTTCTCTATTTTTATCTGCATACCTCTTAAGCCTGTTTATGGCAACTTCAAGTTCTCTCTTGATATTTTGCTGTACTGATTGGAATTTTGTTGATAAATTTCCAGAAGGAGTATTTTGAGTAATGTGAACTGAGTCAAATTGAGGTTCTCTTCCATAAACAGGAAAAAATGTCAGTGTTTTGTTGAAGAGTGGTCAGAGTTATCATAGCCAAATTCAGCCAGAGAGAGCCAGGTGTTCCAATCATCTTTATTATAGCTAACATACATATGAAGGTAATATTCTAGTATCTGATTTACCCTTTCTGTCTGTCCATCAGCTTCAGGATGGTAAGAAGTTGACAGATCTGTTGAAATCTTGAGCTACTGACCTAAATTAGCCCAGAATAAAGAAACAAAAAGAGAACCTCTATCATGGAAAATTCTTAAATGAAGGCCATTATTTGAAAAAATATTCTTGATGAATAAATGGGCCAAATCCGGTGAAGTGATTGAAGAAATTGTTTGAATGAAAACTCCCATTTTCAAGAATCTGTTCACTATGACCAAAATTGAGCCAAAGGAATTGGACAGTGGCAATTGAGTGATAAATTACATTGAAAGAAAAAGTCTAGGGACCATTTAGAATTTTAAAAAGCTTAATTAGTCCAAAATTCTTGCAATTGATATTCTTGTTTCTTGAGCACTGTTGACAGGATGAAAAATAATCCTTGATGAGTGGAGTCATGCCCAACCAGTGGGAATCCCACTTGACAGTTTTGAGAGGCTTTACTTGTCCAGGGTGGCTACCTTGAGGGGAGTAATGATGGTTTTGAAGTATGCTGAGTTGAATTGTGGGGTAATTTGAGACCAACACTTGATCTTTGAAGAGAAGAGGTTGGGAAGAAGGATCAAGAGAATAATCTTCAAAATATTTCCCTTTGCCCCAATCTTTCAGGATACCTCTATACTCAGAATCTTTCCATAATGCCTTCTTAATTGAGTCAATCAAGTTTGAAAAAGACTGCAGCTTGACTGAAAATAACCTTGAGGGTTAGAATTCATCTTTCTTAATGAGTTATTGAAAATTCATTGGATTCTTGCTGATGAAATCCTCCCCCCTCTCTGATTAAACCTCATCCCAACATGACAAAGCATCCGGAAAGATAGCCAGGCCGCCAGGGTGGTAAGTGATTGAGAAATGGAATTCAGAAAGGAATTCAGCTCAGTGGACTTGATTAAAAGTGAGGAACTTGGAGTTCATGAAGTATTGAAGGGAGGAGCCATTGGTGAGAACTTCAAAGGAAAGGACAGAGAAAAAAAGTAAATCCCACCAGTGCTTGAGAGCCCAGACTATGCCAAGGAGTACCTTGTCATGAATCTCATAGTTGAGCTCTTCTGGAACAAGCTTGATGCTATCAAATTCAATGGAATTTTTTTCTGAATCAGAAACCTGACTCAGTACAGCACCCAAGGCATAATCTGTAGCTGTCACAGGGGCTCTTCTAAGTGAAGAGGTACTGGTACTTAGTAAACTGGGACTCACTTATGGAGGGCTCAAGGATAGAATAAGGAAGAGTAAACTTAAGAGTGTAATAAGATAAAATTGGTAAATGAAGACATATAAGAAAAAGCAGTAACAAAGAATAAGAGTAAGAAATAAAAGAGCCAATCACAGACAAGTCCAAGTCCACTGTTTCAGCCTGTCAGAAGGAGGGAGAATATTTAATAAAGATACGGCCACCACAACTCATTCTTTACAGGAAAAGAAGAGATTCAAAGACCAACTTAATATCAATAAATATAATACTCAAAAAATAAGAATAAGAATATTCATAAAATAATAAATCAACTATATTAAGTAACTGGGGAAAAAGTCCCCAGAGGCAGAAAGAGGGGCTGGTATATGTGAGAATCCACCAGCCCTGATCCAAAGAGGGAAATTTCTTCAGAGGAATCTTTATTTCTATTTATTTGAAAAATACTGCCCCTGTATGGCTGTACAGGTTCTGTAAAAGAGGTGTGGTGAAGTTGGGTGATTATACAGCTTCAGTCTTGTGAAACCAATCTGTATTGGGGGAATCCAACCTGTACAAGTATTAACAGGATGTATTGGTGAGCCAAGCTGTATGCAGGTTTCAGAAAGAAGATTTGCTGAAACTTATTTCTGATACAAATACTGGATTTGCTGGCCTCAGGAGTTTGATGGGTTTAAGGTTGAAACCCTTAATCCTCATAGTGGCTGTGACAGGGTGGGCACCTGAACAAAATAATAACCGGCTGCTCTTGAGTTTCTTCCCCAATTCCCCACAAATTTTCAAAATTTTTAAAATTTTTATCTTCCTTCCTCTTGATCATTATTCTGAAACTTTTTCCCCTGATTTTCTCTGTTCTTTTCTTCTTCATTCAAAACGTTTTTCTTATTAAAGTAAATGATCTTTTTTCCTTGAATTATTTCCCAACTCAAGTCATTTCTTGCTTTGAATCAAGAAGGGTTTGTGGCCATGGGCTGAATCCCAAAATGGAGGCCACCATCACCTCCAGCTTGAAAAATGGTGAAGGGTGGCTACATTGATGCCCAGCCAACCCCAAGAATTGGCCATAAAAATTTGAGGATTTTTCTTGCACCATCTCATTCCATATGCACATTGAGAAGGGGTCTTATCCCCATAAACATTAAAGTTCTGAGCCCCAAATGACTTTTGGAGGTCATTTCAGGGCATTTTGGTCCGATTGGGTTCTTTCCATGCCATGGAAATTTTCTCATAATTCGAAAAATTTTCATTTTTTGGCCATTTCTGGCCATTTGGGTCCATATTGGCTTTTTATGGCCTGTGGTCCACAATACACAGGGGCTATTAAGGGCCCCTAGGCCCAATTTTGAGGGGGGTTACCAGGTGGCCAAATTGGCCTTATGGCCTGGATTCCTAAGACCATTTTATGACCATAAAAAGGGGGCCTTCCCAGAATCAAAAGGAAGGTCCACCCTTGCTTTTTGGGCCCATATTGAGAACATTCAAGGGGGGAATAATTGAGTATGGCCCCAAACCCTTTCTGCTTTATAAGCTGATATGCATATCTAATGCCTTGACTCTTTTGCTTACATAACTCCAGGAATGAGTTCCAAGCTGACTGAACTCAATGAATCTTCTCCTTCTATTCTGCCAATTTCTGTTCTGTGTGGTTCTAGAATCTCAAGTTAATTGGGTTCCCCATCAATGGCTTCTTCAGGTCACTTTGATCCTTCTCAAATCTATGATTGGTACAAGGCAGTGGAATTTTTTGATCCTGCCTGTACTGAGTGCTTGAAGAAGGGAAGACAATTTTTCCAACATTATAATCCCCCCTTTTCAAAGTGCCATCCTTGCTTTTTGGGAAGAAGCCCTTTCAATGTCCATGGGCTCCACTTTCCAATTTCAGGTGGGATCTGTGAGGTAAGAAAGATGGACCTTTTGGGAAGGAGTTCCCAGTTTCTGAGGATCCTACCCCTGATGGTACTTCAGGCTATCCCAATTGTAAGTATGTTGATTTTCTTGATTGAATGTGATACTGATCTCTTGTATTAGTGACTGCTTCCAGGTAGAGGGATGTGAATCAATGGATCAATGTTGGAGGGCCCATTTTAGTCGTTGGTAGGCCACTTCATTCCAGTTCAGAGGTTACCATATCAAGGATCAACAACAAAGGGGTGGTGAAGAGAATAAGAAGAATTACCAATTCACCCACCAACCTTAATTCTGGATGGTGAAGAAGTTGATGTGGTAATTAACTCTGTTGGACACCAATCCAGTACTTCACCTTCCCAACTGTCTGCCAAAGGATTATAAAGTAAAACCATACCCAGTACTCCCAGAAATTTCCAACAAGTCCTTTCCACCATTCCATCCTCTATTCCTCCTCCTTCACCAAATCTATCCACTGCCAGGCCTGTCATGGTTTCACCAGTGAGGCCCTCACCCATTCCTCAGCCCAGGAATTTTCCCATGGTAACCTCCCAACAGCTAGAACCTGTGAGCCTTAGAGGTAGTTTCATATACCCAAAAGAGCACAAATACAAAATTAACATATAGATATAAATAAGATAAATTTATTTATATTATGAAAATAAAAATCAAAATATAAATATAAAATTATATTCAAAATTAAAAATTTAATCACAATTTAAAAATAAAATTACATTAAATTTTGGAATTATAAAATTACATTTATACTTGAAAAAATTAAGTAAAAATGAATTTTTAACAAAATTGTAAAAAAATAAATAAATTTGGAAAAAAATTAAATAAAAATTATTATAGCTTTTGATCCAATAAATAAACATATAAAAGTTATTTCACCATTGGATTCCTCATAAAAAATCAGGTGGGGTCACCTCTGAGTGAACATTTTGTAACTCAACTCTAAATAAGCTTAAATTAAGTTTTTAGTATTTTCTGTATGAAAATTGAAAATCCTCAAAACTTTAATTTAATTAACATCACATGTAGTGTTAATCACCAAAAATTGTGTTAAAATTGAGGTGTTGTGTATATTTTAGAAGTTATGAGGAATTAAAGTATTTTCAATTGAATTCAATTGAAATGTCAAAATGTGCGCGTATATTACATAAGTGAACTTTCATTTACATATGAGGTATCAATCATTACTGTATTGAACTGTACAACTCAATTGAATTACATATGTAAATTATAAGAATTACACATGATGAGGAATTAAAGGAAAAATAAATTGGAAAGATTAAATTTGGGGGGGAAAAGGAACTCCAGCTCTAAAGGGGAGCTAGACCCCCAAAATCCTTGCTGACAGGTGTGTGGTGTCAAAATTCATGCAAAGGTTCATCACTTTTGGCCTGGAATTGAGTTACGGGGTCTGTGGACTCAATTGATGATGAGGTTTTGATACCAACTGGGGTAGTTTTAGCTGTTTCCAAGAGGGTAAAACTACCCTTAAGGTAAAACAACCATAGTAAAAACAGTTTTAACTGGTTTCTACGCCTCTTACACACATTCTGACGTGTTTTGAAGGCTCTAGGCCTGGTATTGCTATGGTGATGACTGATTTAAGGGTCTAAAATGGCTAAAAATGGCTTAAACCAGCCCTTTTTGGTCTAAACCAGGGTTCAATGATGCCATAATTGGCTTTTCTGTTGTCAGACTGTTTTCCACGACTGACAAGAGTAAATTTTACTTTTGGAGTAAGAGAATTGATGGCTATAAAAGAATGTCTTCTTTGCCCCACTTTTCTCTTCATGTTAGAATATTTTCCTTTTATTAATTAGTTTAAGCACTGTTAAACCAATCAATCAAAGATTCCAACCACCATTTTCAAATAATTTTAATCCTTTTAACCACGTGAAAAAATCATTATAATCATTGTTTGTAACTCTTATAATCATTTTTACCCCTGAACCACCCCAAAAGTGAATTAAAGCATCTTTCATCACTGTAAACTTTGTCACTTTGTTTCCAAATTCACTCTGGTCACTTTTGGGCCTGTTTTCTCTTTAATATTCTTTTTAAAGACTTTGTTCTTTAATTAATTGCTTGCAGTTCTTTGCTCAATTAATTCCAATTGAAATTGCTCTTGAAGAAATTTCTTTTGTAGCCTTAAAATATCTCTTGTAGAGTATTTTTTGGATAAATTTTTATTGTTGGTAAAAAAATAAATTTTTATAATATTATTGTTTTATACTAATAGAGTTATAAACAATAAAATTGGCGTGTTTTCTCTTAAAAATAATATTTCATACTATTTTTAATTGAGTTTTACCTTATACAAATTTTGAGGACAGGAAAAGTACTTGATTTTTAATCAAAGTTTCATATCCACACCTTACATCCATACAGGAAGCAATCAATTATACCTGTATGTCCTTGGTCCAATCGGGCCAATTCATATTCCGCTGTGGGAATTCAATCACACAGTTCAATTCTCAAGATGGCCAGAACTGTATTGGCCCCATTCAGACAATACAGCTGGTGACTCACCTTCCAGGATCAGCCCATCAGCTTTTCACATATACTGGCCACCTTTCATCACCTGGGGACTTTTTCCCCAGTTAATTAGTACATTGGATTTATTTTTATCTCTATTTTCTTTTCATTTCATAAAAGTAAATACTGATATTCTTAAGTCAGTCATTTGCACCTTTCTTCTTTGACTGTCAGTGGATATTGGTGGTAATATCCTTTACTAATTCCATTTCCTTTTCTGGCAGGTTGAAACAGTGAAGTGGGGATTCACTTCTTTGGCTTCTTGGCTTTTGGCTTTCTTATTTCTCTGGCCATTGGCTTCACTTACTCTTTCATATCTTTGACATACTTGTCCTTATTCTTACTCTTATCCTTCTTAAAGAAATTCATTCTGCTTTATCTCTTTTATCCTTTTGGAGCCTTCCAAGTGAGTTCCTGATTCCTGAGTGCCAGGCCACTCTTGTGTTCTGTCCAAGAGCCCCTGTGACAATTTCTAGTAGGTGTGTCTTCAGAAATTATAATTGAGTCAAAGCTGGGATTTCTTCCATAAATAGTGAAAAAGGTGATTGCTTTGTTGATGGATTTTCTGCATTATTTTAGGAAAATTCATCCAGAGGGAGCCAGATGTTCCAGCCACCTTGATGGTAGGTGACATACATCCAAAGATACTGTTTCAGAATCTGATTTACCCTCTCTGTCTGTCCATCTGTTTCAGGATTAAAAGCAGTTGAAATATCTCTTGATATCATGAGATGTTGACATAATTGAGTCCAGAATTATGAAACAAACAAAGAACCTCTATGACTAACAATACTGACTGTAAGGCCATGTTTGGTAAAGACATGACTAATAAAGATTTGAACTAAGTCCAAAGAAGTGATTTTTGAATAGGTGGGAATAAATATTTCCATTTTTGGAAATCTTTCTACAACTACTCATTGGAATCAAAGTTGCTTGACAGAGGAGATTGAGTGATAAAGTCCATTGATAATGAATTCCAAGGACCAGATGAAATTTGAAGAGGCTTGAGTAATCCAGACTTCTTATGGTGAATGTTCTTTTTTCTTGAACATTGCTGACATGAGGACACATAGTCCTTGATAATTTGATTCATGCCAGCCCAATAAAAATCCCTCTTGATGAGCTTGAGGGTCTTCTCCTGGCCAGGGTGGCCAGCCAATGGTGAGTCATGACGCTTTTGAAGGATATCCTATTGAATTTCATGGATTCTTGGGATAAATACTCTATCTTTGAATAATATTAATTTGGCTTGAGCTTCAAGAGAATAATCTGAGACTTATTCACCCCTTGCTAATTTCTTGAGAATTTCCTTGTATGATGTGTCTTGCCATAATTTTTTTTGAATTTGTTCAACTATATCTGAAAGAATTTCAGCTTTGATGGAGAGAAATCTTGACTCATTAATTTCATCTTGCTTGAGAACTTGATGGAAATTTTGAGGATTCTTTCTGATGAAGCCCACCCCCTCTCTGGGTACATGTTGTCCCAATGTGATAAGGAATCTGGAAAAGTGGTCAGTCTACCTGGGTGGTAAGTAATAGTGAAATTAAATTCATAGATATATTCAGTTCAGCAGGCTTGGTGATAAGTAAGGACTTTGGAAGACATAAAATGCTGGAGGGAAGAGTGGTCTGTCCAGAATTCAAAAGGATCAGAAATAGAAATAAGGAAGGCTCTTCAGCGCTTGAGAGCCTAAGCTATCTACAGAACCCAAGGCATAATCAGAAGCATCAGTCTCTACAATAGCTAGTAGAAAAGGATTGGAGCAGTGGTGAAAGCTTCTTTGAGTATGTGAAAATGGCTAAGAGATTTCTCATTGAAGATAAATGAAGAATCTTTTTAAGAGGAGATGTGAGAGCATTCTTTTTGGAATACTTTTTAATGAAACAACAATAAAATTTGGCAAAGCCAAGACAAGATTGAAGGGCCTTGATGTTCTGTGGCTGTGGCCAAGTTAGGATTTGCTGAACCTTTGAAGAATCCACCTTGAGGGCATCACTTTAAACAACATATCCCAAGTATTCCACACTTGAGGCATGGAATACACACTTGGAGGCTTTAGAAAAAAATTATTGTCTCTCAGTCTTTGGAGGACAGAGGCCGCAGGTTTGGCATGTTCCTCCTAAGAACTAGAGAAGACAATAATATCATCTAAGTAGACTAAAACAAAAATATTCAAGAAATCTGAAAAGATATCATTCACAAGATTTTTCAATGAAGCAGTAGCATTGGTTAAACCAAATTGAATAACAAAGTACTCACAACTACCATATTTGGTTCTAAAGGAAGTTAAGTGTTCATCTCCCTCCTTAATTCTCAGGAGGTTATAAGCACCACACAAATATATCTTGGAGAAGATAGTGGAGCCATTAAAGATGGTAAGGAGCTGATTAATCAGAGCAATAGGATACCTGTTCTTCCTAGTGACAGCATTGAGCTTGGGGTAGTCAACACACAAACAAAGGCCACCATCCTTTTTCTTAACAAAAAGGACAGGTGCTCCTGTTGAAGAGGAGCTTGGAATAATAAAACCTTTCTCTACATTCCCTGAAATGTAGGCCCACAGTGTTTCTGACTCTTGATTTTATAATGAGTAGATAGCACTAACTGGAGGTAGAAGACCCTCCAGTTTGATATGGGGATCACAGGTGCAGTGTGGAGGAAGTTTCTCTGCTTTGACCATGGATAATACATCCAAATATTGGTGATAAGCAGGAGGGACTACCTTCAGCACAGTTTCAATTTCTTCCAGCTCTTCCGCCTCATCACACTTTTCCTTCAGGGAGGCATGAAAAGATAAAGGAGCAAGGTCCATATCCCGTTGAAAGAGATGAAGTGAAGATATAGAAACATCTTCTCCAAAATCTTTCATCTCTTGATTGAAGTAATGACTGAGAGGGAATTATAAAAGGGATATGAACAGAAGAAGGAAGAGAAGGTGTCTTCAGTTGACCAACCAGGGCAACACTGTTGAAGGAAGTGACCAAGTCATTACTAGTAGAAGAATGAATACCACTAGAATCATAGGTGATCAATCCATTTTTCCAATTAATAATGGGATTAAACTGGTAAAGTAAATCATAGCCCAATATCAAGTCTTCTCCCTTGGGTGAGTCTATGATGAAGAAATCCCATTCAAAGCTTGTGAAAGAAGGCAAGTCAACAACCCACTTGGTATAATGTGTGATGAAAAAGGAAGTGGATTCATTGGAATCCAAAAGAAAAAGAGGAATATTTTCAGGGAGCTCTGACACAGTCAATGAGTACTTGAGAGCTCAATTCTTTGCAATAAAAGAGTTTGTAGCACCAGAATCAATGAGAATACTATAAAAGATATCAGAGGCAGAAGAGAAAATAAGAAATTTTGAAGATTTCTTGACACTAGTATTCAGGGTTCACAATTGTTCTCTTGAAGGAAATAAGTGAGAACCATTGAACACATCATGATTCCCACTAAAGATTTTCCCTGCTTGCTAGGAAAGCCTCTTGATGATCCTGGCCTATTCTGAGGCCTCTTGAAGCATTTTTAATTGAGTGTTTTCCACCACAATAAGTGCATAAGCCTTCTTTAATACTCCTCTCCTTTTCAGAGCCAATGGACATATTTTTCTTATTGAGGAGATAAGCATGGGTATTATCCCTTGAGACTTGAATATTCTTCCCCTTCTTGCTCTTCTTGTGGTGAGGCCTTTTGGAATATTAATCTTGAGGAGGCCTGGAAGGATTGGATCCTGTTACTGGAGGCTTCTTGTCTTGATGACTACCCTTTTCCTTCTGCCTCTCATGGTACCTTGTATCTCATTCCAAAATAATGTCCATGAGCTCTTGAAGAGTATCAAAGTTACCAGGGTGAGAAGCCAATTGGTCCAACATTCCTGATGCCAAGCCTCTTCTATACACATGGAGATAAGCCCTTTCCCCCCAATCTGCAATTATTGACATTAAAATTCTAAAATAAGCAATGTACAAGGATACGTGCCCATTGTCCTTCATCCTGAAAATTTCCAACTTTTGTTCAGCTTTCCTTACTTCATTGGGATCACCAAACAGAGTAAATAATTGGGTTGCAAACAACTGCCACCTATTCAGTAGATAGGATGGGTCTTTATTGGAAATATTTGAGAGGTAAGTTTCAGTCCATTTTTTAGCTTTATCAGTGAGAAAAGAGGTTTAGTAAAGAACCTTCTTCCTATCAGAGAATACGTTCTTGGGCTCATTATGGAAAATTCATTCACAGTATTGGATTAATCCGCTCAGCTTATGGGCTTGAGTACCATTAAAAGAATCAGGTGCCTTCATTGATGGAGTATTGAGTTTTGGGGCTCTTGGGTTGTCCCTAGGGGGAACTGCTTGAGTAATTTGCTCCATCATTTTGAGGAAATTTGGTTTAGCTTGAGAGAGAGGAGGTTGATCAGAATGGGCTAGATTTGCAGCTTCAAAAGCCTCAGGGGCACCTTCCAAGTCAGCTTCCACTTCACTTTCCTCAGCCTCCTTCTCTTCCACAGAATCCTCCCCCTCTTCATATTCAGCTTCCCCAGATCCACTCCTAGGCCTTTGATAAATGCTTGGATAGCCACCCAACAAGCCAGAGAATGATCTTGATCTTCTTGACTTCACACCTCCTCTTCTGGAGGGTGCTTCTTCTTCCCTTGGTGTTCCACTCTCCAAATTTCCACTGGGTTTATCAACTGATGGTGTGTGGTCAAGAGGAGCACCTTCTGTAGGAGTGGGAACAGCTTGATGTCTTTGTGATCTTGAATTCTTGGCTGAAGGGATATACTGAACTGGCATTATTAAAAAATGAGAAAAAATAAGTTGATGATACTTGAGAATAAAACAAGGCTTGACCAAACAAAGTTAAATGAGAATCTTGATGAAATTGAGAAATAAATCAACAGTCTTGAAGTCAAAACACTATGAATAAATCTTGAAGAATGAAAATGACAAAATCAAGTCCTTATGGATAAATAATTTCAATCAATAAATCAAATCAAGTCAATCAATTCAATTCTAAATCAAAGAAATTGTTTCTTGAGTAGTTCAATAAACATCTTCAAAATCAAGTCAATTTTTTGAGTAATGAAAGTCAAAACAATCAATTAAATCAAATATTGAGGATAAATCAGCTATCTTGAGGAATCAATCAGGTCAATGAATCAAATCAAATCAGAGTCTTGAGTTAAAATCAATGTCTTGAACAATCAAATCAATCAATGAATCAATAATTCTTGGAAAATTTCAAAATCAATAAATTATCAGCCCAATAAACTCCTGAAATTCTGACTCAATTAACCTAGAATTCCAATAAATTGAGCCCTGACAAAGAAAAACCTGAATTCAGACAGAAAATGAAATTAAGAATTGATTGAGAGTTGAGAATGAAGTGAAATGGTCAGCAGATTTTAAGAAATTTAAATAGTATTAAATTTTCATATGAATGAAAAGAATGAGATAAAAATTGTTGATATATCGTAAAATCATGAAAAATCATAGATTCATAAATAATAATAATTGATGAATGAGATAAATGAGTTTCAAAAGAATGAAAAGAAGAAGAAATTATTAGTTGATTCATATAATGTCACAGGGTCTCTTCTAAGTGAAGAGGGCCTGGGACTCACTTATGGAGGGCTCAAGGATAGAGTAAGTGTAAGCCTTGAGGTATATTTTACATACCCAAATAGGCCACAATTATCTTAGAAATAAATTCTGAACTATTCATAACCCATAATTCATGCATATATTCAAAATTCATCATTTTTGATTTCAGAAAACATGAATAACTTTTTATTGAGTAAGTAAATCCATGGATTTAAGGCCAGATTTGGATTACACAAAAAATTTCACCTAGGGTAGCTCCATAGATTGAATAAGCTCAAATCAACTCTTTGAGGTGGTAATATGGAAAATACTTCAATACCACATCATCAATACCACATAAAAGATCCATGAAAATTTTTGTTTTTCTCTATTTCACACCAAAATAATGGGAATTTGAGAATTCCCAAGTTAAATACACACTAAGAATAGTGTTATGCATGTTTCGGGCACTTAATATTATGTTATTCTTACATGGACCTTTGGTACACCCATAGTGGATATCTCACTTGAAGCTTAATATTCTATTTTGACATAAAAAATAGGCAAGGGGGACAAAAGACGTCAAAGAGAGCCAGGGTACCCAACTTCTGAGGCCTCTGAGGCGTGGACAGCTCCAAGGCTTGGATCCATGGATGATCTTTGCCCAATCAGTAAAGTAAAACCTTTTGGGAACTTGGTTACCATGTTACAACTTTGGTGAATCATAAGAAAATAGCAAATAACCTGCTATATTGACATGCCAAGGAGGTAAAGAACAACTTAGACTCCTGTAACCATGGATAAACCCTAAAAGAGTAATTTAAACCCTTTTTGGACTAGTATCTATTGATTTACCTCATAGCAACCAGCCATACACTGCTATTTGCAGTTCTACATAGAATTGAGGTAAAAACTTCAAGAATTCATTAAAAATACAATTCTTAATTAATATTTCTGAAACTTTCAGGACCAATTAAGAGCTGTATAATTTGTATAAAAACCCAAAATAATTATACTTTTATATTCAAAATTAAAAGGTTTACTTACAGTCCATTTTTGATGATTCCACATGAAACACACAATCCTTAAAAATTTACAGAAAATAAATTCTGTGATGAGATTTCAATAACATTTATAAATTTGAGAAATCAATGATTATTTTGTAATAAAATAAGATTTACAGTTGTTACTCCTTTTATTCTTAACCATAAATGGGTTGGTAGTCACGTAAAAGCTTCAATTAAGTAATTATGATAATCTTATGTGACAACAAATGATGTAATCAATAATACAAAAAGGTTTATTGTTTTCTCACTCACTGGTTTTTCAGTTTTCTCCATGGCATGCCTCTGTTAGCGTTCTTAGACTTCGAAGAGGTCTCCTCTTGCTGTTTTTTCCAAATCATCACCTTATCCAATTATACCTTTATTACCAACAAGTAAGTATTAGTTAAATCTTTTCTTCAGTGTTTTAATTCTTTCTGAATCAATCAGAAAAACGTGAAATCATAGAAATCGACTATATATTGCTGTAACACAGTTATAAATCATTTTGATCCCTTAAATCCACAATTCTACGTCAAATTCCTCTACTTCTATCTTTCAATGAGTTCTTTGGAGTATTAGTGAGTAATTTTTTAATTCTTAAAGTTTTTCTCTGAAAATATTTTTCTTCAAGAATTATCATTATGATTATTCTTGTAAAAACTAATCATATATTAAAATGATTTCATTATTTTTTTTAAAGAAGTCTTTATTATTAAACTCTTCTTGTAATTGATTCTAGTAGACAATTACTTCTTACTGCTATAAACACTGGTAGTGCATAACACGTAAAAGAAATAATTCTTTAATTATTTAATTGTGGTTATAATAATGTTTATTATTATTATATTTCATAATAACAGTAATAGTACTGTTGATTAATAGCAATATTATCAACAGTTTCATAGACACATCTTACAATAAGGTAGAGTACACTTAAGAGTGTAATAAGATAAAATTACTAAATGCATAAATATAAGGAAAAGAAGTAAAAAAGAATAAGAGTAAGAAATAAAAGAGCTAACCACAAAAAAGTCCAAGCCCACTGTTTCAACCTGTCAGACGGAAAAAGAAGGGTTAATAAGGATATGGCCACCAAAACTCATACTGTACAGGGAAAGAAGAAATGAAAAGACCAACTTAATATCAATAAATATAATACTCAAAAAATAAGAGTAGGAATATTGATAAAATAATAAATCAACTATATTAATTAACTGGGGAAAAAGTCCCCAGAGGGAGAAAGAGGGGCTGGTACATGTGAAAATTGCCCAGCCTTGATCCAAAGAGTGAAATTTATTGAGAGGAATCTTCATTTTAATTGATTTGAAGAATACAGCCCCTGTAGGGCTGTACAGGGTCTGCACAAGAGGTGTGGTGAAGTTCGGTGATCATACAGTTTCAGTCTTGTGAATTCAACCTGTACAAGTATTGACAGCCTGTATTGGTGAACCAAGCTGTATGCAGGTTTCAGCAAGAAAATTTGCTGAAACTAATTTTTGATATACACACTGGATTTGCTGGTTTCATGAGCTTGATTGGGTTTAAGGTTGAAACCCTTACCCCTGATAGTGGTTGTGACAGTGGCATTGGTCTCTACAATAGTTGGTAGAGAGGGATTGAATTGAGAAAGGATTGTAATGGTCATGAAAGCCTCTTTGAGCTGATTAAACTGTCTAAGATCTTCCTCATTGGGGGTGAAAATTGAATTTTTTTGAGGAATTCAGTGAGGCAACTGATTATCTTGGAATAGTTCTTGATGAACCAGAGTTAGAAGTTGGCAAAGCCAAGGAATCATTGAAGAGCCTTGAGGTTTCTTGGAGGAGGCCAATCAAGAATTTGCAGTGCTTTTTAGTGGTACATTTTGATGGCTTCATAAGAAACCACATAGCCAAAGTATTCAACACTTGAAGTGTGAGAAAGGCACTTTGATGCCTTTGCAAACAGGTCATAAGACCTGATTCTGGAAAGAACATTGAACACATGAGTTAAATGTTCTTCCTCAGACCTGGAGAATACCGTAATATCATCTAGAGAAACCACCACATAAAAATCTAAGAGATCAGAGAAAATATTATTGACAAGATTTTGGAAATAGGCAGAGCATTTGTGAGCCCACATGGCATAACCAAGTACTCATAAATTCCATATTTGGTTCTGAAAGATTTCAATTGTTGATCACCCTCCTTGATTTTGAGCAGTTGATATACACCATGAAAATCAATCTTACAGAAGATAGAAGAAGCACTGAAACTAGTGAGGAGCTGATTTATAGGAGGAACAGGATATTTGTTCTTCCTAGTGACAGAATTGGGTTTGTGTCAGATGGTGGAATTTGATCTAAAACTTGCCAGTATCAACCAGTCTTTCAACAGGTTGAATAGCCTTTTCAGAAAGAGTTCCCTTTTCCAAGGTTGGGCAGACAGCATTGTGACAAGAAACTGGTTACCAATGTCATGGGTTTTATTCTAGTTTGAGAAAATGACAGGTCTCAATAAAGTAACCAGAAATTGCTGGGTTTTCTGCTCCATTGGCATAAAAGGGTTCCACCCCTTGGGGGTGCTTTGTAGGCTTCTGTTGTGACTAATGTAGCTCCATGAGGAGGAAATGTGTAATACTATCAGTTAAATGCACTTTGGGATGCAGTGCTCTAAGACCCTGGGTACTGTCACATGGTGGAATGTGATCTAAAACTTGCCAGTATTAACTGGTCTTTCAACCAGTTTAATAGCCTTTTCAGCAAGAATTCCCTTTGCTGAGGTAGGCAGACAAAATTGTGACAGAAGTTATTATGGGTCTTGATTAGTGAGGTTGGAAAGATAAGGCTCAATCCATTTTCCAGCCCTTCCAATGAAAAATGAAGTGGCATAAAGGACTTTCTTCCTTTCTTCAGAGAAATTTGCCCTGTCATTATGAAAGATTATCTGGAAAGACAGAATAAAACTTCTGACTTTGAAGGGTTTAATTGCATCAAAGAAGTCTGGTTCCCTCATAGATGGAGTATTGGAGGCTGGTGGTCTTGAAGCTTCAGAAGATGAAGCAGCTTGTGTAAGGTTTGACTATGAAACAATAAGTAAAAATTACTAATTTATTACTTATTGTACTCTGAATGTCCTTATGAATTGAATAAATAAGATTAAAAATATAATAATAATAAATAATTATTATTATTATGGCGTAAAATAATTATATTATTAAATAAATATAATAATATAATTTATATTATGGAAATATAATATAATAAATAAATATATTAATATAAAATAATTAATATATTTAAAAAGCTCTTTATTATTGTTACCAACAAATAATAAAGGCATAAAAAATTGCTTTTTATTAATAAAAAACAATTAATAACAATAATATTACTAATATTAAAGTTATGAATTAATAGAAATACTATTTATATTAATTAGAGAATTATTAAGAGAGTAATAATAGAGAAATTATTATAATAAGAGAAAATAACCTACTTTTAACACTTAATATAATATTTTTGAAATATTTTACGCCAAAAAATATAAATACAACCTTTTCAAATTGTATTTACAATAAAAATAAAGAAAATTACAAATTACTCTGGATTTTTACGTGGAAATGAGTTTTAGAGAGACTTTTAACAAAAACAATTAAATAAATGATTTAATCACGTAAAAATAGATGATTATAATAAGGTGGTCTTTGGTCTTTAATAATATAATAGTTTTATATATAAAGAATAAAGAAATTCCCTTTGATTTAATTGATTTAATGTTTTTGATGCATCTGAGGGGAAAATAGAGTAAAAAGAGCTCTATTTATAGTAAATACCTCCCTCCTAGAGTCCAACAGGCTTCTAGTAGACGTGTACTGATCATATCCACTGGAATTGATCAATATTTCAAGGTTTGATGATGATTACATCATGATCAAACCATATTACATCATTATTACACCATTATTTAGAGTTATCACTATAACTCTAAGTTTGATGACATCAGAGGCTTGGCAGAACCCCAAATTTCGTGGATTTTATTAGTTTTAATCATAAACTAATAGTATTCACCAATTTTATCACTCTTAAGACTGTTAAACTTAATTTAAGGTTACTGTGAGTGATCATAACTGCTCCAATTAAGCTCAAACTTTGATCCTCAATACCTTTCAAGATTTTCACGCTACAGCAATTCAAAGAGTGAATTCTGATAGCCTGGCATAACCGTATTATGCTGCCAAGAGCTTTTCATTACATCATCAAAACTCTAATTTTGATGATTTTTCTTGTAACTCATCTTTTCTGTCGAAATTCAATATTTTAAACTTCAAACCTTGATTTCAGGGGGTTATACCCTGAATTTAATACTAAAGATTACATACTTCTTCACGAATGAACTAGTAGAATCCAACTGTATACTTTTTTTTTAAGTTTGGAACACTTTCACAACAAAGTGGTCAACAGCTCTGTTGATTTTTGTCAATATTTCATCATAGGTTTTAACCTTGTTTATAATTTGTAAAATAAAGCTCATATCTGTGTTCTTACAGTAATTACGTGGTAACTTTATTTTTTGTTCATCATTCTATCATGTATAGTTTAGGAGATATTAGCTATGATCCTTGAATATATGCGTTGACCAAAAAAGTGCATATATTCAGGTTAATTCCTTAAGTATTAACTTTGAAAATTGGCTTATTAATTGTTTTATGTGTGGATTTTCGTGGGGAATCCACTGGTACAATTTATTTTACATGTTGTTTCATTAGTTCTTGAGATAAATAAGGTTTTATGGTTTTTATAAGGTATTATACCTTATAACTCATTAAATATTGACTTTACAGATATGCCATAAAGATGGTATATGTGTATTTTACCATGGGGAATCCAATGGTATAATTTATCTTACATGTTGATTCATTGGTTTTTAAGTTAAACCAATTTTTGTACCAATTTATGGTATTTTTTGTATATTTAAGTAATTATTTTTAATGTATAATTATTCTAAGTAATTTTAATATAATTATATTAAAGGTATAATTATTCTAAGTCTTTTTTGTGAACTTATTGGGTTTGTGGTCATATCTCAAAGGCTCACATTCCCTACCACCAAAAAAGATTGTACCACAATCTGATATGTGTGATTAGGGTATCATCCACTGTCCTACCTCTTCATTAGACTTTATCAGTCCTGAAGCTCAATAATGCTTGATTTTGTTATTCTTTAGGTTTTCTTTCATGTCTAGACCTCCTCAGTAGTTTATCAGCATTTGTTATATCTTTCTCAAGTAGCCATTCATCTTCTTGAGTTGGATTCCTATACCTTACAAGGTATTCTCTTTCTTTTTTGTTCCTTGTCCTTCTTTCTTTAAGGACTTTTACAATTCTTTTTTCTTCTCCTTCTTTCAAAGGGGGAATTTCAAGTGGGGGTTTATTTCTTAGTGGAAATAATTCCTTGTCACTTGAGCTGTAAGGTTTTATAAGACTTACAGGGAAAGTTGGGTGTTTATTCATTGAATCACCTGTAAGTTCCAGTTGTACAGCATTGGGTCCATGAAGTGCTTTTACCATAAATGGTCCTGCAAAGGAATCTTTCAATTTCTTTGGTCCTTTTATGTTATTAAAGTTAAGAGTTGATACTAATACCAAATCTCCTATTTTGAAGTCAGGTGGTTTATGACTTTTGTCCCATCTTTCTTTTGCATATTTGAAAGAGTCTTGCATGCATCTGTTTGCGTGGTGTCTTGCTTTGTCAAGCATTATCTTAAAACTGCTTGCTGTTGGATGTATTTCCACTAAGTCCTTTTTGAGGGTATCATAAGGAAGTCTTGGATTCAAACCTTTCTCTAGCATTGCTGGTGTTTTGCCAGTAGAAGAATGGATTGATGTCTTATATGCCAGTTCAAGTGCTGGTATTAGTGTACACCAATCATGGGTAAAACCATCAGAATCTTTGAATTCTAGCCCATAAGCACAGAATCTTCTGATCATGTCCTCTAAGGTCTGTATCATTCTTTCTGCTAAGCCATCAGTTTGGGGAAGGTAAGCTGTTGAGAATGATAGCTTTGTCCCAAATAAGCTATGGAGATTTGTCCATAATGCTGAAGTGAACTGTGGGTCTCTGTCACTTATAATATTTTGGAATAAGCCTGTGTGGCTAATGACCTTATTCCATATCATTATGGCTGTATCCATAGCTGTGTCATCTTTATGACATGGTAAGAACATGGGAGTTTTACTGTACCTGTCAACTAACACTAGACATGCATTATAGCTCCTGTCACCTCCTGGAGGTAGTGCTGTTACCCAATCCATGTGAACTATTTCCCATGGGGATTTCGGTTCTTGGATTTGGATCATCATTCCAAATTTCTTTCCTGTGGCTCTGTTGGCTTTTTGACATCTGTCACAGGTTTGGAAGTACTCTGCAACATCTTTCTTCCAATTTGGCCACCAAGAGCAGGTTTTCACCCTCTCTAGTGTCCTATCTTCTGAGAGATGTCCAGATGCAACACTATCATGACACTCATGTAAAATAGTGTTTATTAGTGTTCTATCTGTTAAGGCCATAACACATGTGTGTTTTGTTCTATGGTAAAGGATTCCATCAAGGAGGTGGAATCTTCCTTCATCATATGCCTTTTTCCATATTTCATCTAGTTTTGATGAAAGTGATGGATCTTTGCAGTCTTTCATTAGAAGTTGGCTTAAGATATGGCAATTTTTGTCTGTCTTATAGCTTTCTTTAACTTGGTTAAAGAAATCTGTGCCTATGTCTGTGACACATATTCCTTCTATATGGTGCTCTTCTTGTGGTACCCATGCTGGATTGTCAGGGGTATTTGCTAAAGCCCATCTGCTAAGACCATCTGCATTTTTATGAATATTTCCAGATTTATGTTCAATAGTCATATTTCCTCTATATTCTTGGATAGCAATTTGCCATCTCAGCATATGTCTATTTGGAGTCTTCATATTTAATAGTGATTTCACAGCATTACAGTCTGTGATTACATCAAATACTGTGCCATCCAAATAATAATGCAGTTTCTCTAAAGCCCACACTAGGCATAAGCATTCCATTTGGCTTTCTCCATACCTTGCTTCTGTTGGCTTTATTTACCTTGAAATGAAACAAATTGGTCCTTCCACTGGTTTATCATTGATAATTTGTGTTTGGTGAAGTGCAGCACCTAATCCTTCTCCACAAGCATCAATGTATAGTTTGAAAGGTAGTTTCCAATCTGGCATTAGAAGAAATGGGGCATTTGTTAGTGAATTGTTCAATTCTTCATATGCCTTGACCCTTTCTTCAGTCATTTCATAAACTGTTTGTTGGTCACATAATTTATATTAGGATTTGGCAATTTTTGCAAAGTCCTTTATATGCTGTCTATAGTAACCAGAAAATCCTAAAAATGATTGCATTTCTTTTTTGGTTTGAGGCATTGGTTTGAGTAGTACTGCTGCCACTTTATTTTTGTCTATGCCTAGACTAAGTCCAGATACAACATGTCCTAGTGTTTTCAATTCACTATATGCAAAATGACACTTTTTCAAGGAAATTTTGATATTCACTTGGACTATTTTTTGTAGTACCCTTTCTAGTCTTGTAAGGTGATTTTCCCAAGTTTCTGAGCAAACTATGATATCATCAATATAGATAATTAACCATCCTTCTGATAATTCTTCAGGGAATATGGTATTCATCATTCTTTGATAATGGGAAGGTGCATTTTTTATCCCAAATGGCATTCTTAAGTATTCAAAAATTCCACAATGGACTATTATTCTTAGTAGTTTCTTGTCATTGTCTGTTAAAACATTTTGATGAAAACCCTTAAGAGCATCCATAGCTGTGATGAACTTAGCTTGTGACAATTGGGTTAATGTCTCATGGATTCTTGGTATTGGATATCTGTCTGGAATGGTATAGGTGTTCAGGGCTCTGAAGTCTCCTACCATCCTTGATTTTCCATTATGCCAAGTTATAATGACAGGTGTAGTAACTTCTACTTGTTCATTATGTCCAACCTTTCTTAATACTCCAAGGTCCATTAATTCTTTAATTTGCACCTCTAAGGCTTCTCTAGCTCTTGGACTGGCTGGATAAGCAGGTCTTCTTAATAAAGGTGGGTAAGGCTTTTCTACATTAAGAATTATATCCACTTCATGTCCAATTATGGCTCCTAGTGGCTCTTTGTCAGTTGCAAAGGCATTTTTATACTTAAATAAGAGGTCAATCAATTTTTCTTTCATTTTTTCTGTTAATTCTTGATTGAATTCTGCCTCTTTAAGCTGTTCAGATATAAAAAGTTCTTTTTCTGGAATTTTTTCTTCCTTCTTAATAACTGTGATTTGTTTTTTGTTATTTAAGAAGCCAAACTTTTGTCTTTTGTTATCTCCTATGGTAAAATGTCTGTCTTTTTGGTTGGAGATATCTATACCATAGATTGATAAGTAGTCATTCCCAAGTATGAAATGATTACTAGTACAGTTGTCCATTACTACAAACTCTACTTTAATTCTGACACATTATGAGGGATGAGGAAACATTAGTGTTAAATCAATTATTCCAAGGGGCTTCATGCTCTCACTTGCACTACTAAATTTGACACCTTGTATTGGCATAAGTTTTTCTTGCCAGTTTGGGACAATGGTTTTTAAATAACTTTTGCCAACACAAGTGCAATATGCTCCTGTATCCAAGTTAACTTTTCCTTCTTGGCTATCAACCATAACAATACTTATACTTGATTTTCCAGCTGTATATCCCATTCCTCTTGCAGGTTTGGTTCTATACATTTTGGCATCTTGTATGTTTGTCAGGTTTGTGTCAGATGTTCCAACTTGTGGTAAGTTTGAATTAAAATCCAGTACTTCATAAATTATATCAATATTATTAATTTGTGCATTAATTTTATTGATTTCATCACTTTCAGAGCTTTCTGACTCTTCTGTCTCTTTTTCAGAGTCAGATTCCTCTTCTTTGTCATTGTGGTTTTCTGTTTCCACAATTTCATTAATCTTTGCTTTTTTAAGGCAATTATTGGCTAAGTGTCCAATACCTCCACATTTATGGCATTTTCTTTGCTCATTATTGTTGGATGTATTGGGCTTAAAGGATTCTTTTGATTTATCTTTTTTTGATAAATGGTTTATTTGGGCTTTTAATGTCCAATTTTTTGCAAGTCCTGCCAATTTTTGTTCTTGTCACTATATCTTCTAGTGCATTTATATACTCTTCTGTGGAGCATGGTTCTATACATCTGCTTCTTAGGGCATGTTCTAGTTCCCCTCCACATTTTTTAAGTATTTTCATGTGCACCATCTTTTGTGACATTTCTGGGTACAGTGCATTAAGCCTTTCAGCTTGTTTCAAGAACCAAGTTAAAGGTTTGTCTTTCTCTGGGTCAAAGAAAGAGTTTTCAAATGCATTTTCTATCTTATACCTCCAGGCATCATTTGCCCACTTGGTGATTATTTCTTGTTTCCACCAAGACCAGGTATTTTTACCATTTGTTTGTCTTATGCCATAATACCATCTTTTTGCAGATTTGTCAAACAATGAATGTAATCTTGCAGTGATTAATTCATCTGGTATGGCATAGTCTTCTTGTAACATGTCAATTGTTTTAATAAATGACATGTGGTCATATTCGCCTTCTCCTGTGAATGTTGGCCATTCCTTCAATTGAGGTGCTTCCTTCATTAAGACTTGGTTATTATCTTGGTGACTCAAGTCTGTTATGAAAGGATTTGATAATTCCTCTTTTGCTTTAACAGGGCTTCTTATATGAGAAAATGAAGTTGATAACTTTGGCATATTTAAATTAGCCTCATTAATTTTATCCATTTTTTCAGTAATAAGCCTTATTTCACTCTGAATATCATCTTTCAGATGTATTCTTGCTTCATCACTTTTTTCCACATGGTCCAAAAGTAATTTTTGGTGTGATGAAGTCTTTTCTTCAAATTTTTCTACAGAAATACTTAATTTATTTAATTTTTCTGTAAGATTGTCAATACTCACATCATAATTGATTGTCAAAGTCTTGTCTTTGATATCTTTTATGTATTTATACAATTCTTGTTGTCCTTGTATTATTTTTTGAGTATTGTCAATTAAATTGTTTGGTTTATTATTTTCAACAATAAACTTAATGTTGTCAATTTCTTTCTTGTTTTGCACAACAATTTTTGTTAAAGAAGATAAATTGTTATTTATTTCTTGTAGTGATAATAAACTATCTTTAATTTCTTTTAGAGGTAATATACTATTTTTAATTTCTGTTAAAGTATTTACAACATCTTTGGACAAGGTTATTTCTTTGGGAAATAAGGTTGTCTCATTCTTTGCTCTTCCTTGTCCTTGAATTCCATCAAGGTTCTGGCCATGTTGAAAACATTGTCCATGGCATCCTTTTGGATTCTTGGGATCCTGTAGCTTGGGGAATATGGTTTCCTCCAATGCTTTTTCTTGTTTTTCTTCCCTTCTTGGGGAAGTGGGCTGGCTTGAGGCTTGCTGGTAGAAGCTACTGGGGCTTCTTCCTTGGTTGCCTCCCTCTTTTTGGCATGGTAATCCTTGATTTTTTTGATTTGAGGTTTGGATGACAGTGGATTCCATCCATTGGAGTATTTCACTATCTCCTCCTCTTTGAGGAACTTTTTCAGGATGTGCCAGGAGTTCATCACTCCTTGGTGTATTTGAGGCAGCATTTCCCAATCTTTGTCCTTGTACACTGTGTAATACTGCTTGTACTGGCTCATGTAGATGTCTATTTGAGCCCTCTGAATGTGATTTGTACCTATTTGAGTTACTCATACTTAGCTCCAATTCAGGTTCAGATATCATGGGCATTTCCAGGACTTGCCCCTGGGATAAGGCACTTCCTTGTGTGGATTCTGTTCCACTGGGGATATTGCCCTTTCTTTTCCCTTTTGAGGGATCAGCTCTACTTCTGAGTCCAGCTCCATCTGATTGGATGGAGTATTGGGAACCTCTTCTGGTAGTCATAATTTAAGAAAATAAGAAATAAAAGTATTTTAGGATAAAAATTCTTTTTATGGCAATTATAAAAGAGGTGCTCACCTTCAGAGTCTTGAATGGTGGGTCCTTGAAAGTCTAATTTCTTAGCTTTCTTTCTTTTGGTGATGACTGGTGTTGGAGAACTTTGACAAGTTTCTTCCACCAATCTCTCAACAGTAGCTTGGTTGTCTTCTGTTGGGTTATCTTCAAACACTAAAGAAGACAAATAAATATAAGTCTTTTTATAAGAAGTGTTTTTTTTGGTAAGATATGGCAATTTTCCACGTAGAAATTGCTTTAATATCTTTAATGAATAAAGAAATGAATAAAAATGAATAAAAATAATCTTTTTATTGTTTTTTAATATTTTTTATATTTTTTATTTTTAAGGAATAAAATAAAAGTTAATATGATTCTTTATAAAATTAAATTATAATAAAAATTATTTTTAATTTATATAATATCTTTTTTAATCACTAGAGTCACTCAAAGAAAGTTCTTGCAAGTCTAAGGATGTGAAAAACCACGTGTAAGACAGTAAAATTGCTTTCCAAATGCCTCAATAGCTTTTAAAATCAATAAAATATAAAATTATTATATAATTTTATGATTATAAATATAACTTATTATTGGATAAACCCAATTAGAATCTTTTAAAAGGTCTTTTAAGTAAATATCACGGCCAGGCCCCCAAATGTAAGGTTTGAATATGAAACAATAAGTAAAAATTACTAATTTATTACTTATTGTACTCTGAATGTCCTTATGAATTGAATAAATAAGATTAAATATATAATAATAATAAATAATTATTATTATTATGGCATAAAATAATTATATTATTAAATAAATATAATAATATAATTTATATTATGAAAATATAATATAATAAATAAATATATTAATATAAAATAATTAATATATTTAAAAAGCTCTTTATTATTGTTACCAACAAATAATAAAGGCGTAAAAAATTGCTTTTTATTAATAAAAAACAATTAATAACAATAATATTACTAATATTAAAGTTATGAATTAATATAAATACTATTTATATTAATTAGAGAATTATTAAGAGAGTAATAATAGAGAAATTATTATAATAAGAGAAAATAACCTACTTTTAACACTTAATATAATAATTTTGAAATATTTTACGCCAAAAAATATAAATACAACCTTTTCAAATTGTATTTACAATAAAAATAAAGAAAATTACAAATTACTCTGGATTTCTACGTGGAAATGAGTTTTAGAGAGATTTTTAACAAAAACAATTAAATAAATGATTTAATCACCTCAAAATAGATTATTATAATAAGGTGGTCTTTGGTCTTTAATAATATGATAGTTTTATATATAAAGAATAAAGAAATTACCTTTGATTTAATTGATTTAATGTTTTTGATGCGTCTGAGGGGAAAATAGAGTAAAAAGAGCTCTATTTATAGTAAATACCTCCCTCCTAGAGTCCAACAGGCTTCTAGTAGACGTGTACTGATCATATCCACTGGAATTGATCAATATTTTAAGGTTTGATGATGATTACATCATGATCAAACCATATTACATCATTATTACACCATTATTTAGAGTTATCACTATAACTCTAAGTTTGATGACATCAGAGGCTTGGCAGAACCCCAAATTTCGTGGATTTTATTAGTTTTAATCATAAACTAATAGTATTCACCAACTTTATCACTCTTAAGACTGTTAAACTTAATTTAAGGTTACTGTGAGTGATCATAACTGCTCCAATTAAGCTCAAACTTTGATCCTCAATACCTTTCAAGATTTTCACGCTACAGCAATTCAAAGAGTGAATTCTGATAGCCTGGCATAACCTTATTATTCTGCCAAGAGCCTTTCATTACATCATCAAAACTCTAATTTTGATGATTTTTCTTGTAACTCATCTTTTCTGTCTAAATTCAATATTTTAAACTTCAAACCTTGATTTCAGGGGGTTATACCCTGAATTTAATAATAAAAATTACATCATTCTTCACGAATGAACTAGTAGAATCCAACTGTATAACTTTTTTTAAGTTTGGAACACTTTCACAACAAAGTGGTCAACAGCTCTGTTGATTTTTGTCAATATTTCATCATAGGTTTTAACCTTGTTTATAATTTGTAAAATAAAGTCTATATGTGTGTTCCTACAGTAATTACGTGGTAACTTTATTTTTGGTTCATCATTCTATCATGTATAGTTTAGGAGATATTAGCTATGATCCTTGAATATATGCGTTGACCAAAAAAGTGCATATATTCAGGTTAATTCCTTAAGTATTAACTTTGAAAATTAGCTTATTAATTGTTTTATGTGTGGATTCCCGTGGGGAATCCACTGGTACAATCTATTTCACATGTTGTTTTATTAGTTCTTGAGATAAATAAGGTTTTATTGGTTTTATAAGGTATTATACCTTATAACTCATTAAATATTGACTTTACAGATATGCCATAAAAATGGTATATGTGTATTTTACCATGGGGAATCCAATGGTATAATTTATTTTACATTTTGATTCATTGGTTTTTAAGTTAAACCAATTTTTGTACCAATTTATGGTATTTTTTGTGTATTTAAGTAATTATTTTTAATGTATAATTATTCTAAGTAATTTTAATATAATTATATTAAAGGAATAATTATTCTAAGTCTTTTTTGTGAACTTATTGGGTATGTGGTCATATCTCAAAGGCTCACAGCTTGAATATTGGCCATAATCTGATGAGCTTGATGCATAATGGCCAATAAAGATGGTTCAGACTCATGAGAGACAGGTTGTTTGGACTGGGCTAGAGGTGGCTCTACAGTACCTTCAGATGACCCCACAGGAGCTGGGACAACTTCAGTACCATCAGACTCTTCCTCTTCCACAGAACCTCCACCCTCCTCTGCATCATCTTCACCAGGAACTTTGAGGGTGGTCCTTGAAATTCCTGGAAAAGTGCCAACTACTCCTGAAAGTGAACTTGATCTTACTGGCCCTCTTTGTTCCTGGATGGTGCTTCCCCTTCTATGACTGTGTCACAACAATGGATAATAAACCTTGGAAAATTCTATGGCACATCAATTCCATATCTCTTTTATGCCAATTTGGCCATATCCATTACTCTTGGCCAAATTGTCCAATTTCACTTTTATGGCCCTTTAAGGGCATTTCACCATCTGGGGCCAGCCTGGACCCTTCACCATCATCATTCCATTTATGGCCTTTCTCTGCATTTGGGCAATTTTGGTAAGATTTGATTCAATAGGGGAAATACAGCCCAAGATCCTGTATTAGGCTTTTTAAGCTTTAAATAAAGTTTTGCAGAATTTGTGCACTTTTTTGTATTTTCCACGTTTATTCATCTTCAATAACTAAGAGTGGCATAAATAATGTTTTGGACAATTATGCACCTTTTTTCACCAGGAATCCAATGGTGCCAATATCAGAAGATTATTTCAGCATCCCATCATGTCATCAAGGCATTAAATGATTCAGAGGATTCATCAAGGCTCAAGTGCAGGTGTTATTCTCAAATACCAATCACACCATCAATCATTCATTGGTTATTCTCAATTATACAATATTCCTCCAAGGGGATACTGGCAGTTCATTCTCAAAGAATATTCAAGAGTTAATTGCAAAACAAGTGTCAAGTGTCAATGCTCCATCAATCCACCTTGTCAAACACGTTCATTTTGATACAGTCTTGTTTGATAAAGACCTGTATTTCAACGATACATCCTGGGAAGGTCATTCAACTCAGTTCATTTCCCAATTTCGCAAGGTATGGAATTCATAAAACAATAAATACAGCTCCAAGGATTAAATACAGGCCAGCTGTCAGCCTGAAGGAGTCAAGCTATCAAGAAATAATATATAACAGCCCCTTTTTTAACCCTGGGGGCCTTTCTACCATCTAATTAATATACTTTTATTTATTTCTATCTTTATTTTCTTTCATCTTGATGGTGAATGCTGATATTCTTAAGTCAGTCATTTGCACCTTTATATTCATTTCCTGTAAGTGGATACTTGGTGATTATATCCTTAATAATTCCATTTTTCATTCTGGAAGGTTGAAACAGTGATTAAGTACTTCCTTGGTTGGATCTTTGGCAATTTGGCTTCCTTTTCCCTTATTGAATCTCATCTTGTACTTGCATGTTTTCTTAGACAAATTTATTATTCTTTATATTTATCTTCTTCAATATTTGGATTCTTTCAAGTGAAGTCCCTTATTACTTAGTGCCAGGCCACTTTTTTTCCCCAAGAGCCCCTGTGAAATTATATTAATTAACTCATAATTTATTTTTACTCGGTTCATTAATTCTTTTATGAATTTATTCACTCATTTCATCAAAATTATGACTCCTTAATGAAGGCTGACCCATTTTCATTTTTAATTTCTCTTTTAAATTCTTTGTTCAACTGATAAAATTAATTTAATTGATAATTCAAGTCTAATTTTTGATTTGCTTCCAAATTGGTCATCAAAATTCATTCAGACACATTCTTTACATAAAGGTTCATTTTGATTCATTCTTCAATAATTTTTGATTTTTAGGGAACAATTGACTTGATATGATTTGATTGATTCATTTTGCATGAAATTGATATTGACTTCAATAAAATTGGTTGACCTAAATATTTATTTGTCCTGCTGATTTTCAGATCAAGTATTTTTATGTAAATTGATTTTTCCTCAAGAATTGATTTTATTGGTTTATTTTTCTGGAATATTTTGATTTTGATTCATTCAAAATATTGACTTATTGACTTCAACATTCCATTTGACATTTGAGTAATTGGTTTAACTAAAGTTTTTATTTTGATTTATTGATTTAATTCCTCAAATATTTCATTTGATTATTGATTTATTTACCTCAATAGATTATTGATTATATTAATTCTGATTTTAACTTCAAGTTCTCTTTTCTAATTTCCTCAAGTCCTAACACTCAAATTTTGATTATTATTCAAGTTTTATTTTTATTTCATTTTCAATATGCCTGTCTAAAATTCACTTCCTGCAAGGCAGAAAAGATCTCAGGCCAGAGCTCAAGCCTTTCTGACTTCAACTCCAAGAGCACCTCTGGATGGCACCCCATATGTTCCTCATCTTAGGGCCCACTGAAACAGAGGACCAAATATGGAAGGAGCAGCACCATCCTGGAAGGAAGGAAGAGGGTCAAGGAGATAAATTTCATTTTCAGTATCTAGCACTTTACCAGGAATTTCAAGGATTACTTTTGAAGGTTCTGGTGAAGATGATAAAGAGGAGGAGGGAAATTCTGTGGAAGAGGAAGAGTCTGATGGTACTGAAGTTCCTGCTCCTGGGGGGCATCTCAAGGTACTGGACAACCAACTCTAGACAAGTAGAATCAGCCTGTCACTTATTAGTCTGAACCATTGTCATTGGCCATTAAGCAGTAGATGACTCAAATTATGTGAGCCTTAGAGGTATTTTCATATACCCAAAAGACCACAAATGATAAAACAAGATACAATTATAAATGAAATAAATTCATGTATATATTATCAAAACAAAAATTGAAATATAAATATAAGTTTATACACAAAAATGAAAATTCAATTATAATTTAAAAATAAGATTGCATTGAAATTGAAAATTGTGAAAACACATTTTTACTTGAAAAAGTTAAGTAAAAATGAATTTTTAACAAAATTACTGAGATGAATATATTTTTGGAAAAAATTTGAATAATAATTATCATAGCTTTTTATTCAAAAAAATAAACATATGAAAATTATTTTACCATTGGACTCCTCGTAAGAAACAAGGTGGAGTCACCTCTGGGTGAAATTTCTGTAATTCAACTCTGAATAAGCTTATATTAAGTTTTTAGTATTTTCTGTACAAAAGTTGAAAATAATCAGAAACTTAGTTTCATTCACATCACATGTGGTGTTGACCATCAATTTTTGTGTTAAAATTGAGGTGTTGTGTGTAGTTTAGAAGTTATGAGGAATTGAAGAATTTTTGATTAAAATGTCAAAATGTGCGTGTGTATTACATAAGTGAAATTTAATTTACATATTAGGTATCAATTATTACAGTTGTGTACTGTAAAAACTCAATTTAATTACATATGTAAGTTATAATTCAAATATATGATGAGAAATTAAAAAAAATAAATTGGAAAGATTGACTCTGGGGGGGAAAAGGAATCTTGGCTCTAAGGGGGAGCCCGACCCCCAAATTCCTTGCTGACAGGCGTGAAATTTCAAAATCCACTCAAAAGGTTCATCACTTTTGGGCTGGAATTGAATCACAGGGTCTGTGTCTCAATTGATGATGAGGTTTTGATACCAAGCAGGGAAGATTCAACTGTCTCCAAGAGGGTAAAACTATCCTTAACCTAAAAAAATCATTTTAAAAACAGTTCTTACTGGATTCTATGTCTCTTACACACATTCTGAGGTGTTTTGAAGGCTTGCAACCAGGTATTACTATAACAATGGCTGATTTAAGAGTCCAAAATTGCTAAAATCGGTCCTTTTTTGGTTTAAACCAGGGTTCAATCATTCCATAATTGGCTTTTCTGTTGTCAGATTTTTTCCATGACTCACAAGAGAAAAATTTACTTTTGGAGTAAGAAATCTAGTGGCTATAAAAGAATTTCTTCTTTGCCCCACTTTTCTCTTCATGTGAGAATCTTTTCCTTTTATAATTAGTGTAAACACTGTTAAACTAATCAATGAAATATTCCACCCACCCTTTTTAACTCATTTTGAAGCTTTTAACCACATGAAAAATCATTATAATCATTTTTACCCCTTGAACCACCCCATAAGTGAATTAAAGCATCTTTCATTACTGTTAACTTTGTCAATCTGTTTCCAAATTCACTCTGGTCACTTTTGTGTGTGTTTCTCTTTAAATACCTTTTTAAAGACTTTGTTCTTTAATTAATTGCTTTCAGATCTTTTCTAAATTAATTCCAATTGAAATTGCTCTTAAAGAAATTTCTTTTGTAGCTTTACATATCTCTTGTAGAGTATTTTTGGATAACTTTTTATTGTTGGTAAAACAATAAATCTTTATAATATTATTGTTTTGTACTTATAAAGTTAAAAACAATAAATTTGGCGTGTTTTCTCTTAAAAATACTACCTCATACTATTTTTAATCAAATTTTTACCTTATACAAATTTTGAGGACAGGAAAAGTACTTTATTTTCAATCAAAGTTTCATATCCACACCTTACATTTGGGGGCCTAGCCATGATATTTTACCTGTGACATAATTTTTTACTCTTTTTAAATCTTTTTTTTTTATATTGGAAAATTTAAAAACGTATAAAAAATACTTATAATTCAAACATGCCATAAAAAATAAAAAAAATTCATATTCTAAGTGAGGCTTCATTTTTCATTTCTCTTTTGAAAAACTCTTTTTTTTACTTAATCAATTGGCTTTTTCATTAATTTCAGTTTCTAAAAATGTGGTAAGACAAGAAAACATTGAGACATCTTCAACAGTAACCAGAATTATTCCTGCAAGTACTGTTAATTCTAACCATAATAGTACAATTATTATAACTCAGAATAATCAACCAGAGCCAATTTCTTCTGAATTAATTATCTTGGATATAAGTAATACTCTTCAGAAACCAGAGAATCTGGCCAATAGTAAGTTTTTGACATAAAATTACTAGTTTTAAGCTTTTTTAATCATAAATTTGCCTTCAACCAGATCAGGAGCCAGCTTTAACCCCTCAAGCAGCTCCCAGAAAGGTCATAGACATGATTATGGCAGAAGCCAATCAGTTACGGAAGTACAAGGGTCCTTTGATGACTCCCAAAGCAACAAATTAGTTCATTCTGAAGCTGATAATACTTTTTATGTTCAAACAGAGCTGAAAACGCCACAAGAAGCCTCAGTGGACATATACAAAGCCAGCCAGAAGGCCTACAACAATGCATTGAAGCACAAAGAGTATCAGATCCTTGCAGATATGTGGAAAAACTGCATGAATTCTTACCTGACTGTGAGAAAACTCCTGGGCCATCCCACGCTTGCAAGCTACTCAAAGGGTGGCATCTATTGATGGAAAGGAAAAACATGATTATTTTAATAGAAGAATAGAGGAAAACAACCCTCAACCACCCAAGAAAGTGCCAAGAACAACCCCGGTAGCCAGCAGCAGCAATTCTAACATGAAAAAGCAGACACAAGGTTAGAACCAGGGCAAAGGAAAAGCACCAGCTACAAACCCTTACAGCCAGGGATACAGAATCCCAAAGATTCAGAAGGATTCCAAAGAAAATGTATTTAAGATGGCCAGACCAATGATGGAATTACAGAAAAAGGAGGAAGCCAGGATGAAATATCAGGAATGATTTCTGATATTCTGAATGGCATTACAAACCTGTACATAGCTATAAATGAAGTGAAAAGTCATATTTCTTATAAAAATTCATAAATTTGTAACAATCCTAAGACAAAGAACTTAAGTCTGAGCCAAATAGATGAGACACTTATCTATTTTGAAAGAATTTTAAGAACAATTAAAACTTCCAATTACAGCCAGGGCTACAGAATCCCAAAGATTCAGCAGGATGCCATTGAAAATGTATTTAAGATGGCCAGAACAAAAATGGAATTACAGAAAAAGGAGGAAGCCATATTAAAATATCAGGAATGATTTATGACATTTTTGAAGTGATCGCAGAGTTTTATGAAGCTATAAATGATGTCAAAGTCATATTTCTGATAAAAATTAATCAATTTGTAACAATCTTAAGACAAAGAACTTAAGTCTGAGTTGAATAAATGAGACACTTATGTGTTTTGAAAAAGTTTTAAGAACAATTAAAACTTCCAATAATGACAATTCATTTGGAAATAAGTTAAATGAACAATCTACCATTATTAAATAGTCGATAGACAAATATTCTAAATTCAATATTGAGGACATAATTGAAACAAGAATAAAACAAGCCATGAATACTATCAAAGAAAATAATAAGGAATTCCTTGATGATATTGTAAATTCATTTAATTAAGTGAAGACATATTCAATTGCCTGGAAAGAGCATTTTGACACCTCACAAAAAGAATTATCAAATTTATGATGGAATTGAATCAAGTCACTTCTGATAATACTAGACAGACAGAATTATGGCAAGAATTAACACATAAAGAAGATATGTACAAAATTGAAGTATTAAATTTAATACAAAGCTTCCAACATGAGTTCAGAAATTCTCAAAGGTGTAGCAGCAGTTAGATGAATGATATTGAACAATTACTGCACACCTTACCAAGAATTTCTACACCTTTGAATCTGAATTAGGGCACAAGAATTCTAAATCCACAAGTATTGGAAGTTGAAAATTCACAATTAAGAAATGAACTTTCCACATTTTTTCATAACTTGGAACCATCAATGGGCCAAGAGCTCTTGAAAGAAGTGCCAAAACTTAAAGAATGGCCTCATTTCAGTGGTAAAGGAGAATATGACCATATGAAATTCATCAGAGGTATTGGCATGATTAAAGAAGATTCTGAATTACCAGACAGATTGGTAACAGCAAGAGTTAACACCTTGTTTACCAGATCAGCCCACAGATGGTATATCAAATTAGGACAAGCACATGGACACCAAAGTTGGACTTGGTTGAAAACCCAAATTATCAACAAATGGGCCAATTATTCTTGGATATTCAAATTTGAAACAGCCTTTCAATATTCCAAATTTAATGCTGATAAAGACAAAGCTTCACCATGGTTTTGCCAACAAAAATACAGATTAAAAGCATTATATCCTGAGATGTCAGAATTTATGATTCACAGAAAAATTCCAAGACAATGTGGAGGTGACTTAGAGCATGCTGTCAAAAGCGGGACTAATTAACAATCCTGAGCAGAAGATATTATTAATATATTGGAAGAATTAACCACCAGAACCATAATTGGTGTCAGGCTGAGTCTATGATGAAACTTATTATTAACTATTTACAGGCTTCAAATGTGACTGTGGCATGGTGAAAAATAGTAATAAAAGGTTTCTTGATGATTACGAAGATTTGATAAGGAGTATTAAGGGCTTTACTATTGAGTAATAGCTGTGGTGAGAACTGTTGAAAGCCCTGGGTGCAGCTTTACCTGTTGGATTACAATAATAAAGACTAAAATAATTAAAATTATAATGCTACCTGATTATTTTTGCAGAGTATAACTGTTTTTGACAGTTGTACTATGTAGGAATTTGAAAGCAGGATGAGGAAACCTTTTCTGGTAGAGAAAAGTTCCATTTTTATGCTAAAATTGGGTGAAAAGGCTTGACGTCCTTTCCAGGTAGAGGAAATGAATATTTTCCACTTCCAAGTACTGGCTTTTGGTTTTAAAAAAGCCTGTATACCCTTTATTGGGCTCAGATGTGGTTTTGAACCCACATCTGGGCAGGTTTCACCAAGACAGGGTGAAAACTTTCACCTCAGGACCACATAGACCCTTCTGACGTGTATGACGTGTAGAATGCTATACAGAACCTGTATGGGACCCCATTATTGAATTAATTATGAGGTATTTAATTATAAACATGTTTCTTTGTCTATTTGACACCTCATAATCATACTTATGGGAGAATATCCCACAGTAAGGCTGTATTGGTTGAACTGTGGGATTTTGAGCTTGGAACTGCCATAACTTTGTCAGGTCTTGAGATATCAAGCTCATAATTGGTTCATTGTGTAGCCCTGGAGTTTTTCTACACAACGGTTTCTCATTTGATATGTTTATCATTAAATATGGCAAATTTATGCCATGTACAAGATTTTTTGTACATATGTATGATTTGCTTAAAATATGTATGGAGCCTGTTTGCCCCATAACTTATGTTCTAGATGAGATATGGGGAAATCAATGGCACAGTAAGATATTCCTGATTGTTATCTTTCCAAAAAGACTCCACTTTAGGTATCTCACACCAAAACCTTAGAAGTTAGATTAGAGGTGAATATTGTATTCACCCTTATTTGGCCTTATTTTGGTTATAACTTCTGTAATTCTCGTGCTAGCTCTATTTGGTTAGTACCATTGGATAGCCCTTACTTAGAGCTTTATTTTGAATACCCACTTTATGGGTTTAAGCCTCCTCTTCTGGATTTCAGATGAGAGGTTAAAAATAAGGTTTATGCTTAGCAGCAACTTTGAGCAGGAATAACTTAGTTATTCTTTTTCCTATGGTAATAGGACCTGTATATTTGGAAAGGGGTGAGTTTCTTCTATCTGTTGATATTTTTTGATCTGGTTTGGCTCAGCTCCATGTTTTGGTGGTATCTTGGCTCTACCATTGGTTTATGGTATTTAACTGTCATGCTTGTGCTCTGGCTTTGAGTCACAGGCTGACATACCCTCCCTCTAAAAAAGGCTTATTGTTGATGAGACTGCTCATTCCTCTTAGAGGCCCTGAATCTCCTTAGATGAAGGTTCCCATCTTGTATGGCATCTTCTGCCAGCCATTTGTCCTTATCTGCTGTCTGGTTTTTAAATCTGACCAAGTATTGCCTCTGGTCTTTACCATTAATTCTGATCTTCCTGGCCTTGATGATTCTCCTCACAGGGCCAGGGGAGGCTTCCACCTCCACTATTTTTGGTGTAGTGGGATTTTTCTTCCTGGAGGGGAACTTTTCCTCCTCTGTCTGGAAGTATGGCTTGACCAAACTTACTGGGAATACTGGGTGTTTCCTAGAAAATTCCTCTGTGAGCTTGACCTCTACTGCATTCTTCCCTATCAGCTTAATGCTAGTTATGGGCCCTAAAAATGAGTCTCCCATTATCTTTGATCCCTTGAGATTGTTGAAGTTAAGTTTAGACACTAGCACTTGGTCCCCTTCTTTAAATTCAGGTTCCATGTGTGATTTGTCCCACCTCTGTTTGTTATATTCTTTTGCCTCAGCTATGCATTTGGCATCTGTGTCACGAGCCTTCTTCCACATATCATGTAAGCCCTTGGCTGTGGGGTGAATTGTAAGAAGATTCCTCTTCAAGTGATCCACAGGCAACTGGGGGTTCCACCCTATTTCTACTGGTGAAGGTGTTTTCCCTGTGGTAGAATGCTGACTAGTGTTATAAGCCAGTTGGACTGCTGGTAGAAGGGTAACCTTGTCATGGTTATATCCTTCATGGTCCTTGTATTCCCTGCCATATGCACAGAACCTTTTAAGGATATCCTCTGTGAGCCTGAAAGCATGTACTGGCTTACCTGCTACACCGTCTCCATCTTAAATTTTTTATTTTATTCAATTATTAGGTTCAACTTTTAACTTAAAAATTGAAATTTATTATTTTTGATCTTAATTATGTCATAAAATATTATATGACATTATTTAATTTTGTAAATAAATCATTCTTAATTTCTTTTGATGATGTCATAAAAATCTTACTATGACATCATTTATATTTTTGTATTTGCAATATTTAAGAGGATCATTCTTACCTTTGAATGATACCTCAGAGCTCTAAACACAGTATATTTTTATAAATTGAAATTACTTACATTTTTATCTTAGAAATATCAGCACTCTCACAAATAAATGATTTAATTCATTTTCACACCTTATTATACTGTTGAAGCTTGAATTCCAACAGTAATTCATTGAAAAACTACAGTGACGTCTCTATATTTATTATAAAATAGTATTTCACTTCTTTTTGATTTATTAAATTCCTTCTATATAAACTGGAAGTCACGAAAGAGACCCCAGCTTACATTTAATATATCAAAATTGGTATTAGATTTAATTAATAAATTGATTAGAAGTTTAAATACCTAATTAATATACTATAAGATAAGATCTTCAAACTATAGACTCATTATCTCAACTTCTTGTTGGAACCATCAGTACCATCCTCCAACACCAGTAATCAAGCTTTGATGACTATAGCCCCCCATGAAATTGAAGCTTTTCAACACCTGTCTTTGTTCATGAAAGGCATAAGCATTGTTACTGGTCATCTATCCAAGATTATGACCAGTAACTATTCTTTAAGCCATTCTACCTCTTGTCGTCAGAGAAAGAAACTGTCACAGGGGCTCTTCGAAGTGAAGAGGGCCTGGCACTCAGTAAACTGGGACTCACTTATGGAGGGCTCAAAGATAAGATAAGATGAGATACACTTAAGAGTGTTAAAGATAAATTGCTAAAGAATAAATATAAGAAAAAGCAGCAACAAAGGATAAGAGTAAAAGAATAGAAGAGCCAACCACAAACAAGTCCAAGTCCACTGTTTCAACCTGTCAGAATGGAAAGAGAAGGGTTAATAAGGATATGGCCACCCAACTCATACTGTACAGGCGAAGAGAAAAATGCAAAGACTAACTTAAAATTAAATAATTATAATACCTAAAATAAGGATAAGAATAATTATGAAATGATAAATAAACTAAATTAATTAACTGGGGAAAAGTCCCCAGGGGGAAGAAAGAGGGGCTGGTATATGTGAGAATCACCAGCCCTCATCCAGAGGAAGAATTTTCATGAGAATATTTGATGATTGAATTGAGTCTGGCCAATACAGGTCCTGTACGGCTGTACAGAACCTCTACAAGAGGTGTGGTGTATTGAAGTGATCATACAGTTTTCAAGTTGGTGTATTGAAACTGTATTGGGTGAAACCAGCCTGTACAGGTATTGACAGGCTGTATTGAGGTACCAAGCTGTATGCATGTTTCAGAATGAAGATTGTTGAAATTGAATGCTGATACAAATGCTGGATCTGCTGATTTGAGGTGTCTGAGTGGGTGTGTGAATGACTACCCTTACCTCTGATGAGTGGTTGTTACAGTATCCCCCTCTTGAAACTGGTGGGCTCCTGAACACCATAATACCCTGCCATTGTTGAGTGGCATCTCACTACCCCACACAATGCTTTGAAAAGTTTTCTTTTGACCATTATCTCGAAATCCTTCTCCATCTCTTCTCTGTCAATCAAATTTATTTCCCCCTTCTTTAACTTTGAGTAAATACCCCACTTCAAACTGTTCTTTCTTCTGATTTCAACAACTGACGTCCTTGGGGCAAGGCCTTGGGTTGTATCCCAAAATGATGGCCACTGAGCTCTTGTGCTCAAAAAATGGTGCCAGATGAGTATATGAAGTGTACTCATCTGGCCAGCCCAATCAGAGAAAATGATGGTGACAAGAATTCAGGGGTCTTGTCCCCAATGGCCTTCAAAATGCCTCAACCAGCCCTTTATAGTGATTTTGGGCTGGTGCCTTCTCTATGGAGGATCTTGAGGATCCTTGAATTTATGGCCATTTTGGCCTTTTTTGGCTTCTTGGTGTCTTTGGGTGAAACTTTGGTCCATGGCCCTTTATGGCCAAATTGTGGGTTTTTGAAATTTTCTGGCCTTTTTGGCCTTTTGAAGTATTTGGGGTCTTACGGTCCGCGGGCCGTGGGGGTTATTGGAGGCCCCCAGGGCCCAAATTTGCTGGGGACCTAGAATGGTCCAAAAAAGATGATTTCACCCTATGTGGCCTGGACCCATTGGTGGGGTCCAGGACCACCAAGAACTTGGCCTTCCCCAACTTGCAGGGGAGGCCCCCCATGCTGACTCCAGCCCCCAAAGGGGCCTTGGACCTTGACATTGAGAGGGTTTGAGGGGGGCCATGATTGACTTGTGGCCCAAATTCCCTTGAGGTCGAACTTTTGATTTGATGTGGGCTTGACAATTTGGGTGGAGTGAAGTCCAGGGTCTTGTTCCTGTTTACGGTTGGTTTGACTCCTATTCATGCTCTTGTAACAACTAATAAATGAGATAAAATAAACTGATTAAAATAATAAAGGAACCTCCCAATACGTGATTTGGAAGGGGATGCTGCTGCTTCCAATTAAATTAAAAGGAAATAAAAGAAAGAAAATTATACAAGTAAAGAAAGAAAGAAAAATAATAAGAGAAAATGAGAGTAAAGAAAGAAATAAAGAAAAATTCCTGCTGGTTGGTCCTTCTTGTGGTGAGTTGCTTGATTCTGGCCAAAAAAGTGTCTGAAAAATGAAAACCAAGCATTTGATGCTCACAGAGTGGCCAAGGTGATGTTTTACAAGAAGTAGAACCCTCAGGGATGCATACCAGGAGATGGAACTTACTTTCATAACTTCCACTCCCCACCAAGCACCATAGGACTGAAATAAATTGCCATAAATGCCTTCTGAAATGAATTGCCATAAATGACTACTGAAATGAATTGCCGTAAATGACTTGAAGTAAATAACGTCTTGAATTATGATGATTGGCATAAATTGAAATGGTAATAAAGAAAGAAAATGAAAACATAACGAAAGAAAGAAACATTTGGCCATATCTTGATAAGGTCCAAATGGAGGGTATTGATGTTGTATGCTTCCTGAACCTGTCCAAAAAATTGACAAGTGCTCACAAAGTGGCCAAGGTGATGCTTACAACAACATATGGGTAGAATACCCCCTTAAAGGTGCATGCCAGGAGAGGAACTTACTTTCATAACTTCTTCTCCCCACCAAGCACCATAAATCAAACTCTTGATGTATTTGGGCCAGGCTTGTCTGGATACAATGAATGGAAATCCTTGACAAGGTCTGGTGAGTTGGTAAGGTTGGAAGATGGTTCCCAAGTGGTTCTTTCTGGGTCTTCACTGAATCCTTTCCACTCTACAAGATACCATAATTTACCTCTTTTGAGTTTTGAGTCCAGAGCCTGAGCCACTTCCCATTCTTCTTGCTCTTCCACTAAAACTGGTGGTGGCGGCAATTGATGAAGATTTGGGATAGTTGAATGCTTGACTGGTTCTAATAAGGACACATGGAATACAGGGTGAACTGTCTTCCATTGCTGAGGCAACTTGAGGTGATATGCATGGCTGCCAATCTTCTTAAGAACTTCAAAGGGTCCCAACCATCTTTCTGATAATTTCTTGGTGGGTCTTGTTGTCTTGATGTTCTTGGAAGCTAGCCATACTTTGTCCCCAGGTTGGAAATCAGGTGGAATTGCCCTATTTCTATCTGCATACTTCTTGAATCTCCTTATTGCTGACTCTAATTCTTCTTTGACAACTTGCTGTACTGATTGGAGTTTTGTTGATAACTTTCCAGCAGGTGAGTCTTGAGAAATATGGATTGAGTCAAAGCTGGTATTTCTTCCATAAATGGTGAAAAAAGGTGATTGCTTGGTTGATGAATGTTCTGCATTATTATACGCAAATTCAGCCAGAGGGAGCCAGGTGTACCAGTCATCTTGATGATAGCTGACATACATCCGAAGGTACTGTTCTAGTATCTGATTTACCCTCTCTGTCTGTCCATCTGTTTCAGGGTGAAAGGCAGTTGAAAGATCTCTTGATATCTTGAGCTGCTGACACAATTGAGTCCAGAATGATGAAACAAATAAGGATCCTCTATCACTGTCAATACTGACTGGGAGTCCATGCTTGGAAAATACATAACTAATGAATATTTGAGCTAAATCCAGAGCAGTGATTGTGCCATAAGTTGGAATGAAGATTGCCATTTTTGAGAATCTGTCCACAACTACTAAAATTGAATCAAAGTTGTTGGACAGTGGCAATTGAGTGATAAAGTCCATTGATAATGAATTCCAAGGACCAGATGGAATTGAAAGAGGCTTGAGTAATCCAAACTTCTTGTGATGAAAGTTCTTGTTTCTTGAACATTGCTGACATGAGGACACATAGTCCTTGATGAATTGATTCATGCCAGCCCAATAAAAATCCCTCTTGATGAGCTTGAGGGTCTTCTCCTGGCCAGGATGGCCAGCCAATGGTGAGTCATGACGCTTTTGAAGAATATTGAGTTGAAGTTCTTCATTGCTTGGGATTACCACTCTATCTTTGAATAATAATAACTTGGCTTGAGGTTCAAGAGAATAATCTGGAACTGATTCACCTCTTGCTAGTTGCTTGAGTATTTCTTTGTAGTCTTTGTCTTGCCATACTTCTTTTTGAATCTTGTCAACTAAATCTGAGAAAATTTCCACTTTGATTGAGAAGAATCTTGACTCTTGAATTCCATCTTGCTTAAGTACTTGATGAAAATTCTGAGGATTCTTGCTGATGAAGTCCACCCCCCTCTCTGGGTACACGTTGTCCCGACGTGACAAGGCATCTGGTAAAGTGGCCAGCCTGCCTGGGCGGTAAGTGATAGTGAAATGAAATTCTGAGAGAAATTCAGCCCAACGGGCCTGACGACGAGTAAGAACTTTGGAAGACATGAAATACTGCAAGGAAGAGTGGTCTGTCAAGACCTCAAAAGGATTGGAAAGAGAAAGAAGAAATGCTCTCCAGCACTTGAGAGCCCAAACTATGCCAAGGAGTTCCTTGTCATGAATTTCATAGTTGAGTTCAGCTGGTAAGAGCTTGCGACTATCAAATGCAATGGGGTGCTTTCCTGAGTCATTCACCTGGCTCAGTATGGCGCCCAAAGCATAATCAGAAGCATCAGTCTCTACTATAGTAGGTAGAGAAGGATTAAAGTGAGATAAGATAGGAGCAGAGGTGAAAGCTTCTTTGAGTGCTTGAAACTGACTAAGAGCTTCCTCATTGAAGATGAAAGGAGAATCTTTTTTAAGGAGGGAAGTGAGAGAAGTGATTTTTTTAGAATAATTTTTAATGAAACGTCGATAAAAATTGGCAAAGCCAAGGAAAGATTGAAGAGCCTTGATGTTTTTGGGCTGAGGCCAATTGAGGATTCGTTGAACTTTTGAAGAATCCATCTTGAGGCCATCACTTGAAACAACATAGCCCAAGTATTCCACACTTGAGGCATGGAATACACACTTGGAGGCTTTGGCAAACAGATTATTGTCCCTCAGTCTTTGGAGGACAGAGGCCACATGTTTGACATGTTCCTCCTCAGAACTGGAAAAGACCATAATATCATCTAGATAAACCACAAAAAACACATCCAAAAAATCTGCAAAGATATCATTTACTAGATTTTGGAAAGAAGCAGGAGCATTGGTCAAGCCAAATGGCATGACCAAATACTCATAACTGCCATATTTGGTTCTAAAGGCAGTTAAGTGTTCATCCCCCTCTTTGATTCTCAGAAGGTTATATGCACCACGCAAATCTATCTTGGAGAAGATAGTGGAACCGTTGAATATGGTAAGAAGCTGGTTCATAGGAGGAACAGGGTATCTGTTCTTCCTAGTGACAGCATTGAGTTTGCGGTAGTCAACACACAAACGAAGACCTCCATCCTTTTTCTTGACAAAAAGGACAGGTGCTCCTGTTGAAGAGGAGCTTGGTCTAATGAAACCTTTCTCTACATTCTCTGAAATGTAGGCCCGCAGTGTTTCTGACTCTTGATTTGATAATGAGTAGATAACACCAATTGGAGGTAGAAGACCCTCCAATTTGATATGGTGATCACAGGCGCGGTGTGAAGGAAGTTTCTCTGCTTTCACCTTGGAGAATACATCCAAATATTGGTGATAAGCAGGAGGAACAACCTTCAACACAGTTTCAATTTCTTCTGGCTCTTCCTCCTCATCCCACTGCTCCTCCAGGGATGCATGAAAAGATAAGGGAGGAAGGTTCATATCCCCTTGGAAGAGATGAAGTGAAGATATGGCAACATCTTCTCCAACATCCTTTATCTCTTTGAAGACTTCATCTCTTGATGGAAGTAATGACTGAGAGGGAATTATGGAAGGGATATGTGAGCCTTTGAGATATGACCACATACCCAATAAGGTCACAAAAAGACTGAGAACAATTATACCTTTAATATAATTATATTAAAATTACTTAGAATAATTATACATTAAGAATAATTACTTAAATATACAAAAAATACCATAAATTGGTACAAAAATTGGTTTAACTTAAAAACCAATGAATCAACATGTAAAATAAACTATACCATTGGATTCCCCATGGAAAAATACACATATACCATTTTTATGGCATATCTGTAAAGTCAATATTTAAGGAATTATAAGGTATAATACCTTATAAAAATCATAAAACCTTATTTATCTCAAGAACTAATGAAACAACATGTGAAATAAATTTTACCAGTGGATTCCCCATGAAAATCTACACATAAAACAATTAATGAGCTAATTCCCAATGTTAATACGTAAGGAATTATCCTGAATATATGCACTTTTTTGGTCAACGCATATATTCAAGGATCATAGCTAATATCTTCTAAACTATACATGATAGAATGATGAACCAAAAAAGAAAGTTACCACGTAATTACTGCAGGAATACAGATATGAACTTTATTTTACAAATTATAAACAAGGTTAAAACCTATGATGAATTATTGATAAAAATCAACAGAGCTGTTGACCACTTTGTTGTGAAAGTGTTCCAAACTTAAAAAAAAGTATACAGTTGGATTCTACTAGTTCATTAGTGAAGAATGATGTAATTTTTATTATTAAATTCAGGGTATAACCCCTTGAAATCAAGGTTTGAAATTTAAAATATTGAATTTCGACAGAAAAGATGAGTTACCAGAAAAATCATCAAAAATAGAGTTTTGATGATGTAATGAAACGCTCTTGGCAGCATAATAAGGTTATGCCAGGCTATCAGAATTCACTCTCTGAATTGCTGTAGCGTGTAAATCTTAAAAGTTATTGAGGATCAAAGTTTGAGCTTAATTTGAGCAGTTATGATCACATACTGTAACCTTAATTTAAGTTTAACAGTCTTAAGAGTGATAAAATTGGTGAATACTATTAGTTTATGATTAAAACTAATAAAATCCACGAAATTTGGGGTTCTGCCAAGCCTCTGATGTCATCAAACTTAGAGTTATAGTGATAACTCTAAATAATGGTGTAATAATGATGTAATATGGTTTGATCATGATGTAATCACCCTCAAACCTTAAAATATTGATCAATTCCAGTGGATATGATCAGTACACGTCTACTAGAAGCCTGTTGGACTCTAGGAGGGAGGTATTTACTATAAATAGAGCTCTTTTTACTCTATTTACCCCTCAGACGCATCAAAAACATTAAATCAATTAAATAAAAGGTAATTTCTTTATTCTTTATATATAAAACTCTTATATTATTAAAGACCAAAGACCATCTTAATATTAATCACCATTTTTACGTGATTAAATCAATTCTTTAATTGTTTTTGTTATAAATCTCTCTATAAACTCATTTCCACGTAAAATCAAGAAATTTAGTAATTTTCTTTATTTTTTATTGTAAATACAATTTGAAAAGGTTGTATTATATTCTTTTGGCGTAAAATATCTCAAAATTATTATTTTAAGTGTTAAAAGTAGGTTATTTCATCTTATTATAATAATTTCTCTCTTATTATTAATCTTAATAATTCTTAATTAATATAAATAGTATTTATATTAATATATAACTTTAATATTGGTAATATTATTGTTATTAATTGTTTTTTATTGATAAAAAACAGTTTCTTACGCCTTTATTATTTGTTGGTAACAATAATGAAGAGCTTTATAATATATTAATTATTTTATATTAATATATTATTTATAATATTATAATTTCATATAATATTAATTATATTATTATATTTATTTAATAATATAATATTTTTACGCCATAATAATAATATTTCTTTATTATTATTATTATTTTAATCTTATTTATTTCAATTATAAGGAAATTCAGAGTACAATAAGTAATAAATTAGTAATTTTTACTTATTGTTTCATAGTCAAACCTTACATTTGGGGGCCTGGCCGTGATATTTACTTAAAAGACCTTTAAAAAGATTCTATTTGGGTTTATCCAATAATAAATTAGATTTATAATCATAAAATTATATAATAATTTTATATTTTATTGATTTTAAAAGCTATTGAAGCAATTGTACTGTCTTACACGTGGTTTTTCACATCCTTAGACTTGCAAGAACTTTCTTTGAGTGACTCTAGTGATTAAAAGAGATATTTTATAAATTAAAAATAATTTTTATTATAATTTAATTTTATAAGAATCATATTCATTTTTTATTTTATTCTTTAAAAATAAAAAAAAATAAAAAATATATAAAAAATATTAAAAAATATGAAAAACCAATAAAAAAGTTATTTTTATTCATTTCTTTATTCATTTCAATTTTTCAAAGATAAAAAAGCAATTTCTACGTGGAAAATTGCCATATCTTGCCAAAAATAACACTTCTTATAAAAAGACTTATATTTATTTGTCTTTTTTAGTGTTTTAAGATAACCCAACAGAAGACAACCAAGCTACTGTTGAGAGATTGGTGGAAGAAACTTGTCAAAGTTCTCCAACACCAGTTATCACCAAAAGAAAGAAAGCTAAGAAATTAGACTTTCCAGGGCCCACCATTCAAGACTCTGAAGGTGAGCACCTCTTTTTAAATTGCCATAAAAGAATTTTATTCTAAAATACTTTTATTTTTTCTTATTTTTTAAAATTATGACTACCAGAAGAGGTTCCCAATACTCCATCCAATCAGATGGAGCTGGACTCAGAAGTAGAATTGATCCCTCAAAAGGGAAAAGAAAGGGCAATATCCCCAGTGGAACAGAATCCACACAAGGAAGTGCCTTATCCCAAAGGCAAGTCCCAGAAATGCCCATGATATCTGAGCCTGAATTAGAACTAAGTATGAGTAACTCAAACAGGTACAAATCACATTCAGAGGGCTCAAATAGACATCTACATGAGCCAGTACAAGCAGTTTTACACAGTATACAAGGACAAATACTGGGAAATGCTGCCTCAAATACACCAAGGAGTGATGAACTCCTGGCACATCCTGAAAAAGTTCCTCAAAGAGGAGGAGATAGTGAAATACTCCAATGGATGGAATCCACTGTCATCCAAACCTCAAATCAAAAAAATCAAGGATTATCATGCCAAAAAGAGGGAGGCAACCAAGGAAGAAGCCCCAGTAGCCTCTACCAGCAAGCCTCAAGCCAACCCACTTCCCCAAGAAGGGAAGAAGAACAAGAAAAAGCATTGGAGGAAACCATATTCCCCAAGCTACAGAATCCCAAGAATCCAAAAGGATGCCATCGACAATGTTTCCAACATGGCCAGAACTTTGATGGAATTCAATGACAAGGAAGAGCAAAGAATGAGAAAACCTCATTTCCCAAAGAAATAACCTTGTCCAAAGATGTTGTAAATACTTTAACAGAAATTAAAAAATAGTATATTACCTCTAAAAGAAATTAAAGATAGTCTATTATCACTAGAAGAAATAAATAACAATTTATCTTCTTTAACAAAAATTGTTGTGCAAAACAAGAAAGAAATTGACAACACTAAGTTTATTGTTGAAAATAATAAACCAAAAAATTTAATTGACAATACTCAAAAAATAATACAAGGACAACAAGAATTGTATAAATACATAAAAGATATCAAAGACAAGACTTTGACAATCAATTATGATGTGAGTATTGACAATCTTACAGAAAAATTAAATAAATTAAGTATTTCTGTAGAAAAATTTGAAGAAAAGACTTCATCACACCAAAAATTACTTTTGGACCATGTGGAAAAAAGTGATGAAGCAAGAATGCATCTGAAAGATGATATTCAAAGTGAAATAAGGCTTATTACAGAAAAAATGGATAAAATTAATGAGGCTAATTTAAATATGCCAAAGTTATCAACACCATTTTCTCATATAAGAAGCCCTGTTAAAACAAAAGAGGAATTGTCAAATCCTTTCATAAAAGACTTGAGTCACCAAGACAATAACCAAGTCTTAATGAAAGAAGCACCTCAATTGAAGCAATGGCCAACATTCACAGGAGAAGGTGAATATGACCACATGTCATTTATTAAAACAATTGACATGTTACAAGAAGACTATGCCATACCAGATGAATTAATCACTGCAAGATTACATTCATTGTTTGAGAAATCTGCAAAAAGATGGTATTATGGCATAAGACAAACAAATGGTAAAAATACCTGGTCTTGGTGGAAACAAGAAATAATCACCAAGTGGGAAAATGATGCCTGGAGGTATAAGATAGAAAATGCATTTGAAAACTCTTTCTTTGACCCAGAGAAAGATAAACCTTTAACTTGGTTCTTGAAACAAGTTGAAAGGCTTAATGCACTGTACCCAGAAATGTCACAGAAGATGGTGCATATGAAAATACTTAAAAAATGTGGAGGGGAACTAGAACATGCCCTCAGAAGCAGGTGTATAGAACCATGCTCCACACAAGAGTATATAAATGCACTAGAAGAGATAGTGACAAGAACAAAAATTGGAAGGACTTGGAAAAAATTGGACATTAAAAGCCCAAATAAACCATTTGTCAAAAAAGATAAGTCAAAAGAATCCTTTAAGCCCAATACATCCAACAATAATGAGCAAAGAAAATGCCATAAATGTGGAGGTATTGGACACTTAGCCAATAATTGCCTTAAAAAAGCAAAGATTAATGAAATTGTGGAAACAGAAAACCACAATGACAAAGAAGAGGAATCTGACTCTGAAAAAGAGACAGAAGAGTCAGAAAGCTCTGAAAGTGATGAAATCAATATAATTAATGCACAAATTAATAATATTGATATAATTTATGAAGTACTGGATGTTAATTCAAACTTGCAACAAGTTGGAACATCTGACACAAATCTGACAAACATACAAGATGCCAAAATGTATAGAACCAAACCTGCAAGACGAATGGGATATACAGCTGGAAAATCAAGTATTAGTATTGTTATGGTTGATAACCATGAAGGAAAGGTTAACTTGGATACAGGAGCATATTGCACTTGTGTTGGCAAAGGTTATTTAAAAACCATTGTCCCAGACTGGCAAGAAAAACTTATGCCAATACAAGGTGTCAAATTTAGTAGTGCAAGTGAGAGCATGAAACCCCTTGGAATAATTGATTTAACACTAATTTTTCCTCATCCCTCACAATGTGTCAGAATTAAAGTAGAGTTTGTAGTAATGGACAACTGTACTAGTAATCATTTCATACTTGGGAATGACTACTTATCAATCTATGGTATAGATATCTCCAACCAAAAGGACAGATATTTTACCATAGGAGATAACAAAAGACAAAAGTTTGGATTCTTAAATAACAAAAAACAAATCACAGTTACTAAGAATGAAGAAAAAATTCCAGAAAAGGAACTTTTTATATCTGAACAACTCAAAGAGGCAGAATTCAATCAAGAATTAACAGAAAAAATGAAATAAAAATTGATTGACCTCTTATTTAAGTATACAAATGCCTTTGCAACTGACAAAGAGCCACTAGGTGCCATAATTGGACATGAAGTGGATATAATTCTTAATGTAGAAAAACCTTACCCACCTTTATTAAGAAGACCTGCTTATCCAGCCAGTCCAAGAGCTAGAGAAGCCTTAGAGGTGCACATTAAAGAATTAATGGACCTTGGAGTATTAAGAAAGGTTGGACATAATGAACAAGTAGAAGTTACTACACCTGTCATTATAACTTGGCATAATGGAAAATCAAGGATGGTAGGAGACTTCAGAGCCCTGAATACCTATACCATACCAGACAGATATCCAATACCCAGAATCCATGAAACATTAACCCAATTGTCACAAGCTAAGTTCATCACAGCTATGGATGCTCTGAAGGGTTTTCATCAAAATGTCTTAACAGACAATGCCAAGAAACTACTAAGAATAATAGTCCATTGTGGAATTTTTGAATACTTAAGAATGCCATTTGGAATAAAAAATGTACCTTCCCATTATCAAAGAATGATGAATACCATATTCCCTGAATAATTATCAGAAGGATGGTTGATTATCTATATTGATGATATCATAGTTTGCTCAGAAACTTGGGAAAATCACCTTACAAGACTAGAAAGGGTACTACAGAAAATAGTCCAAGTAAATATGAAAATTTCCTTGAAAAAATGTCATTTTGCATACAGTGAATTAAAGGCACTAGGACATGTAGTATCTGGCCTTAGTCTAGGCATAGACAAAAATAAAGTAGCAGCAGTACTACTTAAACCAATGCCTCAAACCAAAAAAGAAATGCAATCATTTCTAGGATTTGCTGGTTACTATAGACAGCATATAAAGGACTTTGCAAAGATTGCTAAATCCTTGTATAAGCTATGTGACCAACAAACAGTCTATGAGATGACAGAAGAAAGAGTCAAGGCATATGAAGAATTGAAAAATTCCTTAACAAATGCCCCATTTCTTCTGATGCCAGATTGGAAACTACCCTTCAAACTGTACATTGATGCTTGTGGAGAGGGACTAGGTGCTGCACTTCACCAAACACAAATTATCAATGATAAACCAGTGGAAGGACCAATTTGTTTCATTTCAAGGCAGATAAAGCCAACAGAAGCAAGGTATGGAGCAAGCCAAATGGAATGCTTATGCCTAGTGTGGGCTTTAGAAAAACTGCATTATTATTTGGATGGCACAGTATTTGACGTAATCACAGACTGTAATGCTGTGAAATCACTATTAAATATGAAGACTCCAAATAGACATATGCTGAGATGGCAAATTGCTATCCAAGAATATAGAGGAAATATGACTATTGTACATAAATCTGGAAATATTCATAAAAATGCAGATGGTCTTGGCAGATGGGCTCTAGCAAATACCCCTGACAATCCAGCATGGGTACCACAAGAAGAGCATCATATAGAAGGAATATGTGTTACAGATATTAGCACAGAATTCTTTAACCAAGTTAAAGAAAGCTATAAGACAGACAAAAATTGCCATATCTTAAGCCAACTTCTAATGAAAGACTGCAAAGATCCATCACTTTCATCAAAACTAGATGAATTATGGAAAAAGGCATATGATGAAGGAAGATTTCACCTCCTTGATGGAATCCTTTACCATAAAACAAAACACACATGTGTTATGGCCTTAACAGATAGAACACTAATAAACACTATTTTACATGAGTGTCATGATAGTGTTGCATCTGGACATCTCTCAGAAGATAGGACACTAGAGAGGGTGAAAACCTGCTCTTGGTGGCCAAATTGGAAGAAAGATGTTGCAGAGTACTGCCAAACCTGTGACAGATGTCAAAAAGCCAACAGAGCCACAGGAAAGAAATTTGGAATGATGATCCAAATCCAAGAACCAAAATCCCCATGGGAAATAGTTAATATGGATTGGGTAACAGCCTTACCTCCAGGAGGAGACAGGAGTTATAATGCATGCCTAGTGTTAGTTGACAGGTACAGTAAAACTCCCATGTTCTTACCATGTCATAAAGATGACACAGCTATGGATACAGCCATAATGATATGGAATAAAGTCATCAGCCACACAGGCTTATTCCAAAATATTATAAGTGACAGAGACCCAAAGTTCACTTCAGCATTATGGACAAATCTCCATAACTTGTTTGGGACAAAGTTATCATTCTCAACAGCTTATCATCCTCAAACTGATGGTCTAGCAGAAAGAATGATACAGACCCTAGAGGATATGATCAGAAGATTCTGTGCTTATGGGCTAGAATTTAAAGATTCTGATGGTTTTACCCATGATTGGTGTACACTAATACCAGCACTTGAACTGGCATATAAGACATCAATCCATTCTTCTACTGGCAAAACACCAGCAATGCTAGAGAAAGGTTGGAATCCAAGACTTCCTTATGATACCCTCAAAAAGGACTTAGTGGATATACATCCAACAGCAACCAGTTTCAAGATAATTCTTGACAAAGCAAGACACCATGCAAACAGATGCATGCAAGATTCTTCTAAATATGCAAAAGAAAGATGGGATAAAAGTCATAAGCCACCTGATTTCAAAATAGGGGACTTGGTTTTAGTATCAACCCTTAATTTCAATAACATAAAAGGCCCAAAGAAATTGAAAGATTCCTTTGCAGGACCATTTATGATAAAAGCACTTCATGGACCCAATGCTGTGCAATTAGAACTCACAGGTGAACTAATGAACAAACACCCAACTTTCCCTGTAAGTCTAATAAAACCTTACAGTTCAAGTGACAAAGAGTTATTTCCACTAAGAAATAAACCCCCACTTGAAATTCCCCCCTTGGAAGAAGGAGAAGAAAAGAAAATAGTAAAAGTCCTTAAAGAAAGAAGGACAAGAAACAAAAAAGAAAGGGAATACCTTGTAAGGTATAGAAATTCAACTCAAGAAGATGAATGGCTACTTGAGAAAGATATAACAAATGCTGATAAACTACTAAGAAGGTTCAGACATGAAAGAAAGCCTGAAAAATAGAAAAGTTAAGCATTATTGAGCTTCAAGACTAACAAAGTCCAATGAAGAGGTAGGACAGTGGATGATACCCTAATCACACATATCAGATTGTGGTACAATCTTTTTTGGTGGTAGGGAATGTGAGCCTTTGGGATATGACCATCCACCCAATAAGGTCACAAACAGACTCAGATCAATTATACCTTTAATATAATTATATTAAAATTACTTAGAATAATTATACATTAAGAATAATTACTTAAATATACAAAAAATACCATAAATTGGTACAAAAATTGGTTTAACTTAACAACCAATGAATCAACATGTAAAATAAATTATACCATTGGATTCCTCATGGAAAAATACACATATACCATTTTTATGGCATATCTGTAAAGTCAATATTTAAGGAATTATAAGGTATAATACCTTATAAAAATCATAAAACCTTATTTATCTCAAGAACTAATGGAACAACATGTGAAATAAATTGTACCAGTGGATTCCCCATGAAACTCCACACATAAAACAATTAATAAGCTAATTCCCAATGTTAATACTTAAGGAATTATCCTGAATATATGCACTTTTTTGGTCAACGCATATATTCAAGGATCCTAGCTAATATCTTCTAAACTATACATGATAGAATGATGAACCAAAAGGAAAGTTACCACGTAATTACTGTAAGAACACAGATATGAACTTTATTTTACAAATTATAAACAAGGTTAAAACCTATGATGAATTATTGATAAAAATCAACAGAGCTGTTGACCACTTTGTTGTGAAAGTGTTCCAAACTTAAAAAAAAGTATACAGTTGGATTCTACTAGTTCACTCGTGAAGAATGATGTAATTTTTATTATTAAATTCAGGGTATAACCCCCTGAAATCAAGGTTTGAAGTTTAAAATATTGAATTTCGACAGAAAAGATGAGTTACCAGAAAAATCATCAAAAATAGAGTTTTGATGATGTAATGAAAAGCTCTTGGCAGCATAATAAGGTTATGCCAGGCTATCAGAATTCACTCTCTGAATTGCTGTAGCGTGTAAATCTTAAATGTTATTGAGGATCAAAGTTTGAGCTTAATTTGAGCAGTTATGATCACATACTGTAACCTTAATTTAAGTTTAACAGTCTTAAGAGTGATAAAATTGGTGAATACTATTAGTTTATGATTAAAACTAATAAAATCCACGAAATTTGGGGTTCTGCCAAGCCTCTGATGTCATCAAACTTAGAGTTATAGTGATAACTCTAAATAATGGTGTAATAATGATGTAATATGGTTTGATCATGATGTAATCACCCTCAAACCTTAAAATATTGATCAATTCCAGTGGATATGATCAGTACACGTCTACTAGAAGCCTGTTGGACTCTAGGAGGGAGGTATTTACTATAAATAGAGCTCTTTTTACTCTATTTACCCCTCAGACACATCAAAAACATTAAATCAATTAAATAAAAGGTAATTTCTTTATTCTTTATATATAAAGCTCTTATATTATTAAAGACCAAAGACCATCTTAATATTAATCACCATTTCTACGTGATTAAATCAATTCTTTAATTGTTTTTGTTGTAAATCTCTCTATAAACTCATTTCCACGTAAAATCAAGAAATTTAGTAATTTTCTTTATTTTTTATTGTAAATACAATTTGAAAAGGTTGTATTATATTCTTTTGGCGTAAAATATCTCAAAATTATTATTTTAAGTGTTAAAAGTAGGTTATTTCATCTTATTATAATAATTTCTCTCTTATTATTAATCTTAATAATTCTTAATTAATATAAATAGTATTTATATTAATATATAACTTTAATATTGGTAATATTATTGTTATTAATTGTTTTTTATTGATAAAAAACAGTTTTTTACGCCTTTATTATTTGTTGGTAACAATAATGAAGAGCTTTATAATATATTAATTATTTTATATTAATATATTATTTATAATATTATAATTTAATATAATATTAATTATATTATTATATTTATTTAATAATATAATATTTTTACGCCATAATAATAATATTTCTTTATTATTATTATCATTATTTTAATCTTATTTATTTCAATTATAAGGACATTCAGAGTACAATAAGTAATAAATTAGTAATTTTTACTTATTGTTTCATAGTCAAACCTTACAGGATATGGACAGAAGAAGGAATGGAAGGTGTCTTAAGTTCACCAGCCAGAGCAACACTGTTGACAGCAGTGACTAAGTCATTACTAGTAGAAGGAATAATACCGCTAGAATCCTTATGATTAGAATCATAGGTGATCAATCCATTTTTCCAATCAATAATGGGATTGAAATGGTAAAGGAAATCATAGCCCAATATCAGGTCTTCTCCTTTGGGTGAATCTATGATAAAGAAATCCCATTCAAAGCTTGGGAATGAAGGCAAGTTAACTACCCACTTGGTATAATGGGTGATGAACAAGGCAAGGGATTCATTAGAATCCAGAATGAAAAGAGGAATCTTTTAAGGGAGCTCTGACAGAGTCAATGAGTACTTGAGAACAAAATTCTTTGCAATAAAAGAGTTTGTAGCACCAGAATCAATGAGAATACTATAAAAAATATCAGAGATTGAAGAAAAAATAAGAAACTTTAAGGATTTCTTGACACTAGTATTCAGAGTGCACAATTGTGCTCTTGAAGGAAATAAGTGAGAACCATTGAACACATCATGATTCCCACTCAGGCTTTTCCCTGCTTGCTAGGGAAGCCTTCTGATGATCCTTGCCTATTCTCAGGCCTCTTGAAGCATTTTTCAAATGGGTGCTTTCCACCACAATAATTGCACAAACCTTCTTTAATCCTCCTCTCCTTTTCAGAACCAATTAATTTGTTGTCCTTATTGAGGAGAGCAGCATGAGGCTTGTCTTTGGACATTTGAAAATTCTTCCCCTTCTTATTCTTATTGTGATAAGGCTTCTTGGATGATGAACTTTGAGGAGGCTTGGAGGAATTGGATCCAATGATTGGAGGCTTCTTCTCTTGATGACTGCCCTTTTCCTTTTGCCTCTCATGATATCTTGTGTCTAATTCTAAAGTGACATCCATAAGTTCTTGAAGAGTGTCAAAAGATCCAGGGTGAGAAGCCAATTGGTCCAATAATCTTGATGCCAATCCTCCTCTATACACATGGATAAAAGCTCTTTCCCCCCAATCTCCAATTCGTGACATTAAGCTTCTGAAATCTGCAATGTACAAGGATACATGACCACTTTCCTTCATCCTCAAATTGTCCAACTCTTGTTCAGCCTTCCTGACTTCATTGGGGTCACCAAACAGAGTGAATAATTGAGATTCAAACAATGGCCAATTATTGAGGAGGTAGGAAGGGTCTTCATTGGAAATATTTGAGAGGTAAGGTTCAATCCATTCGCCAGCTCTACCAGTAAGAAAAGAAGTTGAGTACAAAACCTTCTTCCTGTCAGAGAAGAAGTTTGCTGGATCATTATGGAAAATTAGTTGACAGGATTGGATAAATCCTCTCAACTTATGAGCTTGAGTACCATCAAAAGAATCAGGTGCCTTCATGGATGGAGTCTTGAAAGCAGGGGCTTTGGAATTGTCCCTGGGGGCAACTGCTTGAGTGAGTTGTCCCATGAATTGAGTCATCTGCTCCATCATCTTGAGGAGACTTGGATCAGTTTGAGAGACAAGAGGTTGACTAGAAAGGGCTAGATTAGAACCCTGAGGCACCTCTGGAGCATTTGCCAAGGCATCTGCCACTTCAGTTTCCCCAGAATCTTCCTCTTCCACAGACTCTTCCCCCTCTTCATCTTCAACTTCCCCTAATCTTGGTCTTGCACCTTCAGACCTGCCAGGGTAGCCACCCAAAAGTCCAGAAAAGGATCTTTATCTTCTAGATTTCATTCCACCTCTTCTTGAGGGTGCTGCTCCTTCCATTGGTGGTCCTCTGTCCAAATTTGCACTCAGTTGATGAACTGATGGTGTGCGGTCAAGAGGAGCCCTTGCTGTAGAAGTGAGAACAGCTTGAATTCTTTGGGATCTAGTATTTTTTGGCTGGGGGACTATGCTGAACTGGCATTATGAAAAGAATTAAAATAACTTGATGGTATTAAGAAGAATAATCAGGCTTGGCCAAATCAATCACAATAAAATCTTGATGAATCTTGAGGAATCAATTCAAATCTTGAGGAACCAAATTCAATCAACAGTCAAATAAATTCAATCAATCAACAATCAATTCAAATCAAATATCAATAATCTTGAGGAAATCAATAATCAATCAATATTCAATCAATAATCAATCAATAAATGTCTTCAATATGAAATCAAGTCTTGAGGAATCAATCAATCAGTTCGAAATCTTCAGAAATCAATTCAATATCTTGATGAGTCAAATCAAATCAATAATCAAAATCAATTCTTGAGGATCAATCAATATCTTGAGAGTTCAAAGTCAATAAATCCAATAAATCCTGAATCAATAACCCAAATGAATCCCAATGAATAATCCAATCAATTAAACCAATCAATAATTCCTAGATGAAACCTGAATAAGAACACAGAAAAATTTGATTGATAAAAATAAAATGAAGTGATGAAATGGTCAGCAATGATTAAGAAAGGAAAAGAATCAATTTTCATAAGAATGAAATGAATGAGATGAAAATTGATGAGAGAGAAAAATTCATAGAAAATCATAAAAAATCATAAAATCATGAAAAGGTCATAATTGATGAATGAGAGGAAATGAATATAAATGAATGAAAAGAAAGAATCAAATATGAGTTAATTAATTTAATGTCACAGGGGCTCTTCGAAGTGAAGAGGGCCTGGCACTCAGTAAACTGGGACTCACTTATGGAGGGCTCAAAGATAAGATAAGATGAGATACACTTAAGAGTGTTAAAGATAAATTGCTAAAGAATAAATATAAGAAAAAGCAGCAACAAAGGATAAGAGTAAAAGAATAGAAGAGCCAACCACAAACAAGTTCAAGTCCACTGTTTCAACCTGTCAGAATGGAAAGAGAAGGGTTAATAAGGATATGGCCACCCAACTCATACTGTACAGGCAAAGAGAAAAATGCAAAGACTAACTTAAAATTAAGTAATTATAATACCTAAAATAAGGATAAGAATAATTATGAAATGATAAATAAACTAAATTAATTAACTGGGGAAAAGTCCCCAGGGGGAAGAAAGAGGGGCTGGTATATGTGAGAATCACCAGCCCTCATCCAGAGGAAGAATTTTCATGAGAATATTTGATGATTGAATTGAGTCTGGCCAATACAGGTCCTGTACGTCTGTACAGAACCTGTACAAGAGGTGTGGTGTATTGAAGTGATCATACAGTTTTCAAGTTGGTGTATTGAAACTGTATTGGGTGAAACCAGCCTGTACAGGTATTTACAGGCTGTATTGAGGTATCAAGCTGTATGCATGTTTCAGAATGAAGATTGTTGAAATTTAATGCTGATACAAATGCTGGATCTGCTGATTTGAGGTGTCTGAGTGGGTGTGTGAATGACTACCCTTACCTCTGATGAGTGGTTGTTACAGAAACCTACAGCTTGGTCAGAAGCTTGGAAAAAGGACCATTCCCAAAGATCACAATTGAGTGATGAGGATCAAAAACCCATAACAACAATGAAAAAAATCAACATAAATCCAATTTCAAAGATGATTTAGCTACCAATAAAGCCTACAGAATTAAAGACAAGCCTTTTATTCTTAATCCTGATGGTAAAAGAATCCATGTGAACACTATTAAAATAAGTAGCAATCCAAGTACTCAAAAAAGAACAACAATGACGGATAACAACAGACCTTTGAGTAATAATCAACCTAAAATGAATACTAATGAAGGCTATATTAAAAAAGAACAGTTGTTAGGGCTTAATACTAGTTGCACTAGCTCCAGTATCAACACAATGGAGCTTGCATCAATAAATGCAACTATTACTGTAAATAGAGAATACCCTAAATTAAAATCTACTACAGACAGCATTAAGAGCAAAACTATTGGTAGTGATAAGATAATATCTCAGTTTGATAAAGAGATTGACGCGAAATCCACTGGAAAAACCTCTAAAAGTCAAGAAAGTATTAATACTATATGTGGTAGCAGTAAACCAACTAAAATGGAAGATAAACAAGAAAACAAAATGACCAATGCAAGTAAAATAAGACATGAAATTCAGAAAATTATAACAAAGAGAATAATTGGGAAATCTACAAAAATGAAAGAAAAAATATTGGAAGCTTCAAAAAACATTAAAACAGAAATAGATAGTGCAATAAATATTGATAAGTTATTTTTTCCAAATGAAGACTACAACAAGTTGAAAATTTACATTGAAGAAATAAAAAAACGCGAAAAATCATTTTATTTTGAATTTCCAAATGAAGAAGAGATACAAATCTGAAAAAATTTCCATGATTCAGATTATAGAACAAGAAAACAACTTTATTTTAATAATTCAAAAACTCAAAATATTATCATGAAAATCTTAAATAGGTATAGTTGTTATTATTAATTATAAATTAAGTTTATTTATTTTTTTATATTTTTCTAGTGTTATTAAATGTGAGCCTGCAAGCATGTACTGGCTTACCTGCTACACTGTCTCCATCTTAAAATTTTTATTTTGTTCAATTATTAGGTTCAAACTTTAACTTGAAAATTGAAATTTATTATTTTAAATCTTAATGATGTCATAAAATATTATATGACATTATTTAATTTTGTAAATAAATCATTCTTAATTTCTTTTGATGATGTCATAAAAATCTTACTATGACATCATTTATATTTTTGTATTTGCAATATTTAAGAGGATCATTCTTACCTTTGAATGATACTTCAGAGCTCTAAACACATTATATTTTTATAAATTAAAATTACTTACATTTTTATTTTAGAAATATTAGTGCTCTCACAAATAAATGATTTAATTCATTTTTACACCTTATTATACTGTTGAAGCTTAAATTCCAACAGTACTTCATTTAAAAACTACGGTGATGTCTCTATATATATTATAAAATAGTATTCCACTTTTTTTTGGTTTATTAAATTCCTTCTATATAAACTGGAAGTCACAAAAGAGATCCCAGCTTACATCCTCCATGGTTTGGATTATCCTTTCAGCTAGGCCATCTGTTTGTGGATGGTAAGCTGTAGAAAATGCAAGCTTTTTACCTAGCATGTCATACAATTTGGTCCAAAATTCTGATGTAAATTTTGGGTCCCTATCACTAATGATAGCTTTAGGGACCCCACAGGTAGATATTATATTATTCCAAAATAACAAAGAAGTATCCTTTCCTGAGTCCTCCTTGTGACATGGTGTGGTATACCATGACAGTTCAGCTGAATAAATTTTTTATTTTTATGGTAATTATTTATATAAAAGAGGATATCAATAGTATGAAATCACCTTTGAGGAAAAGTAACAGTAAAATAAACATGGAATAACACAAATGATATATTCATTAAGGAAAATTGACCACAGATTTGCTCTGTCAGTGTCACCCCACTGCACTATCCAACACATAATTGTGATGGACAGTACCCAAATCGAAGACATTTTTCAATTTTCTCTGTAAATAATCTTTTTTAATATATATTTTTTTAATATGCTTAAATATAAGCAATTGGGTGATTAATATAATCAGAGTCACAATTAGGATGCCAATTAATAAAGAGCAGAGTTGTAGGCATCATAGGGGACATAGAAGATTCAAGGTGTGGAACAAAACACTTTTGAAGTATCAATTTTGGGAAATTTCATGTGTTTTTGCTGTTATGAACCACCCAAAGAGGGGATAAGCATCATTGACTTCCTTTAGATAATTTAATGATTAATTATTTAAGACTGAAATGATTTATTTCTGAATTGGAAAGGCCATATTACATCAACTTTTCTGTTAATGTAACCCCCAAATTTCTCATTGAAGCTGCAGAAATGAAGAGTGGGACTGAATTTTGGAAGGAATATAAAAGATTTAGGAATTTTCAGGCAGAATACAGGTAATATAGGTAATATAGGTCAATGAGTAATACAGGAAGCCAGAAAACTATAATACTGGAAAATCAGCTGACAGATTAGTAATCAGTTGAGTAATACATGGAGATAAGGGTTCCAGGGCCAGAAATTAAGGTTTAACTGTATTACACAGCCACATTTCACATGTGAATAGGAGAGGTAAGAATGAATGGATCTGATTGGTCAGAAACACGTCACGTCATTAGGAAAAGTCAAGTGAAGCAATCTGATTGGTCAGAAATCCAGACTTGTGTCACATCACAACACATTGCCCTGAAAATCCAAAATTAAAGTTTGCACAGCTTTGCACAGCCACCAGAGGCTGAAAATTTCTAAGACCCCTCTTTTTTGCACTCCTATGGAGGGCCCCATGGCTATAAATAGAGGCCCTCTCTCCCACTTTTTCCCTTTTCCCCATCTAGAAATTGTAAATTGAATTTATTTTTTCTGATCCCTCTTCTAAGAGGTATACTAGAAATCTTGATAAATTAAGCCTAGTAACTGAGGTTCGTTGTTGACATAGATCAAGAGAACCAATAGTGTGAAAAGACTTTAATTCATCCTTTACTAGCAGGTAGCCTAGTGCCTTATTTAATTAGGATCTTAAAGCTTGAAGCTCATGAGCAAGGCGTCTCAGGAGTTTAGTGTTTAAATCCTTAAAAGTAATTTTTAGAGAGTTTTAAAATAAAACCATCAAACCAAAGTAATTTTGTAGGCTTTAAAATAAAACCTAACCATTATAATTAGTTTTGGGCTAGTTTTTGTTGGAAACTTCCTCAAAGAGAGTAATTTTGCTTGTTTTAAAACAAAACCTGCACAACCAAAGTAATTTTACTACTTTTAAAATAAAAGTGGATTTGTATTTATTGGGTAATCCCTAATAAATTATCATCAAGGAACAAAATAAAATTAAATACTTTAGTGTTTAGTTAAGACTAATATTAAGCCTAAAGCAATTAGCTAGTATCATTATCAAAAAAAAAAACCAGAAGAGATCATATAATCTATTATTAAATCAAAACACAAAACATAACATTAAACTACCCATATTATACTAAATTATTAACAATTATTAGAGTATTATCCCATCCATCACATCACAAAGGGCTTGAAAAATATTTTTATCCTTTTCAGGTTTATTATCTCAGAGAATTGAAGATTGCTTTTATCCTAACTATTAGTTTCTATATTTATCCAAGAATTATCAAGAACAGAATATTTTGTGATTTTGTATTAGAAGATAGTGATTCCCGTTTTATTTTTTTATTTATTTTAGTTATTATATTATTTGATATATTGTTGTACTATCATCTGGTGGAGTCCACTCAGCCTGCTGAAAGTTTTAAAAAGAATTTATTTTTTAAGGTTTTAAATAACCATTGTTTTGAGTAGAGCAAAGTTTGATTAGAGATTGTTGAGTCTAATATTTTCTGATCAAGCCACTATCAATAATAAAATTGATTTGGTGAACTCAGTAAAGATAACTTAGCATATTAGGAAGGGCAGTCTAGATTATTCTAGCACACAAGCAGAGCAAGGGTTACAAGTCTCAAACAGCAATTCAAAACTGTTTTCTTGTAATATCCCCTTCCAGGTACTGCCTCATTTTATCCCACACGCGGAGGAGTTCCCACAATGGTAGGCACCTCACACTCTTGCTGAAGCTATCAACTATGATAAGGAAAGCATTGAAGTTTTCCTTGCCTCCTGGAAAAATTCTGTAACCCAGTCCATGTTGATGGTTTCCCATGGGTGTTTGCGTTCTTCTATGTGTTGAAGTCACCCATACTTTTTCCCATGTTTTCTGTTTGTCTTCTGGAATCTTTCACAAGTGTTGATATATTAACTCAACTCTTGTTCCCATTTGGGCCACCAAGCTGTACTTGCTACCCTTTCCTTGTTCCTGTCACAACCACGTATTTTGACCCTCCTCCTTGATGGCGGCGGCAATCCAACCTGGAGCCAAGTTGGGGCCAATTGGCCATTTCATATCATTTATGGCCAATTGACCCCTTTTGGGTGTTCCATGGCTCTTACGCCATAACCCATTCCATTGGCCACGTATGGCCTCAGGCCATATCCTGCGTCATTGGTCCTCTTGGCCAATTTCCACCTCACCAACCCCCAGGCCTCCATCACTGTTTTTGGGCCTGGGGGGGGTCCTTTTGTCTTCTAGGGGCTTCCAGGCCCCATGGCCACCTTCATTGGTTTCCTGGCCACCCCTTTCATTATGGGGGTTTTGGCCTAAATGGCCTTTTTGGGCCATTTAGGCCCCCCACGGCTTCTACGGTCCGTGGGCCGTAATACGCGGTCCGTACGGTCCGTAGGCGGATTAGGCCCCTTTTGGCCTAATCCAATGAGGCCAAAGGGGGCAGCCAGGCGGGTCCCAAACCACAATTGGGCCCACCTGAGCCATTTTTGGCCACCAATCCCTTGGATCCATTTTTGGCCATAAATCCCGTAGGACCCATTTTTGGCCCTGGACCACCATGGACCAACTTCACCGTCATGGCCTCTGGCAACCACCAGAGGCCACCAAATCATCTCAACAAGCATTTCCCTCAACTTAAGGGAGGATTGCTTCATTCCTCCATGCACCTCGTACTCAAGGTTGCAGGAGTGGTGCATATATGGTGTTATATACCATTATGCACCATTTTTGCTCAGCAATTCAATGGTGACGTTTTCAGGACCCAAATCAACCTTCTTAACTCAAGGTACCAAGATCCAACGCCCATTTCGAAGGAGAACCTTTGGACTCATCAGTTTGGTAATCCATGGCGGCAATCAGAAGACCATTCAAGGACTCCAATCACCTGGCTCAGCAGGAGTTGGGTTGGCAATTTCATTCAGGATTATTCTAAGGGCAATTCTCAAAAGGTATTACATCTTTTCAATAAGTTGTCAAGGCATCAAGTATTTCAATACTTCTTGGACAACTCAATTGGTTCATACAGGCGGTAATCAATCAACCTGTACGTACTTGGCCCAATTGGGCCAATTCATATTCTACTGTGGGAATTCAATCACACAGTTTCAAATTCAAGATGGCCAGAACTGTATTGGCCCGATTTGGACAATACAGCCGGTGATCCAGCTCCAGGATCAATCTTTCAGTTTTCCACATATACTGGCCACCTTTCAGCACCTGGGGACTTTTTCCCCAGTTAATTAATATAGTGGATTTATTTTTATCCTTATTTTCTTTTACCTTATTAAAGTTAATACTGATAATCTTAAGTCAGTCATTCAGCACCCTTTTTCTTTTATTTCCTCGCCTGTCCAGTGGATATTGGTGGTTATATCCTTATACTAATTCCATTTCCTTTTCTGGCAGGTTGAAACAGTGAATTGAGGATTCACCTGGTTGGCTTCTTGGCTTTTGGCTTCTTTATTATCTTTGGCCATTGGCTTCATCTTTTGGCATACTTGTTTTCTCCCATATTCTTTCTTAGAGAAAATTCATTCTTATTATTCTTTTATCTTTGGAGCCCTCCAAGTGAGTTCTTGATTCCTGAGTGCCAGGCCCTCTTCTTCCAAGAGCCCCTGTGACAGTTCCTGTCTTCACTCATGTGTCCCATATAGGGACAGTCATGACATTCCTACAGGATCAGGGATATGTGGTCCCTGTCTATTACTGTAAGGGAACTAGTTTTCTTTTCTTTGTGATAAAGAAGTCCCTCTATCAGGAAAAACTTATTTTCCTTATAATCCTTCTAACTGAGATTCAATTTTGGGGCTCCTGTATTTTTGTTGAGGTAGCTTCAACAATATGCTACACTGATTGTGAGTGTAATAATATATAATAACCAAATTAAAAAAATTATTTTGAAGTTCAGAGGAAATTATTCCCCAATATGGGAGTTTCTGTCTCCTCTTGTTCACTTTGATTAGTATCTGGGGTACCACTTCCTGGTGCCCATTCAGAAAATCTGATTTTCTTCTTCCTATCTATCTCCATAAAATGGATAGGAAGCTTGTCAGCTTCTTCTGGGTAATAATCTTTATTGCTTTTTACATGTCTAATGACCATCTACTTAGTCCATATGCATTGTTATGGCTTTTTCCCCCCTTGTATATGATGTTCATATTGCCTCTATACTCTTGGATGGCTTTCTTCCATCTCAAAATGTGCCTGTTAGTAGTCTTCATGTTGAGAAAAGACTTGAGTGCAGTGAAGTCTGTGTATACTTCAAAGGCTATACCATCCAAATATTGATGAAGTTTTTCTATATCCCAAACCAGACATGAGCATTCTTTCTGGGTCTCTCCATATCCAACCTCTGAAAACTGCATTTTTCTGAGGATATAATAGATTATCCTTTCCCTAGGCTCACTGTCTACAATTATTCTTTGGTGAAGAGCTACCCCTAACCCTTGGCTGTAAGCTGCATCTATGTATAACCTGAATGGTAATTCCAAGTCAGGAAGCATAAGGACAGGTGCATTCTTGAGTTCCTTTTTGATCCTCTCACATGCATCCCTCCACTCCTTGGTAATCTCAAAAACTACATCTTTTGAACATAAATTATATAAGCTGCTAGTAATGTTGGCAAAATTCTTGATTTGGTTTCTTTAGTAGCTAGAAAGCTTTAGGAAAGGTTTTTTCTCTTTAATTTTCTTTGGTACTGGCTTTTGAATTACTGCTTCTACTTTGTTCTAATCTATGGCCAGTCCAAGTCCTGGAACTTTATTTCCTACTGCCAATAGTTCTTGTTGGCCAAAATTACACTTCTTAAGTGAAATTTTCATATTTATGAGTGTGCATTTAAGTAATACTCTATCTATGTACTGCACATGGTCTTCCCATATTTCTGATTATATAATTATATCATAAATAAATACTACCATCCATCCTTCCAATATTTCTTCTTGAAATATTGTGTCCTTCATCCTTTGGAAGTCAGATGGTGCAATTTTGATGCCAAATGGCATCCTGGTGTACTCATATATACTCATTTGGAATTTAATTCTGAGTAATTTCATTGAGTTTGGTTTAACTCCATTTTAGTGAAAGCCTTTCATAAAATCCATCTTTGTGCTGTATTTGGCTTTTGCCAGATTTTCTAGGTAATGTGGTATCCTTGGTATAGGGTACCTGTCAGCCTTGGTGTAGTTTTTCAGTGCTCTGAAATATCCACACAATCTAGAATTGCCATAATGCCGAGTGATAAGGAAAGGTGTGTTTACTTCCCCTATTTTATTGTATCCTATCTTTCTTATTACATCCAAATCTAGGAGCTCATTGACATGTTTTGCAATTTCCTTCCTAGTTTCCAGGCTTTCTAGATATGGAGGTCCTCTAAGCATGGGTGAATAAGTTCTTTCCACATCCAGATATAATCATATATCATGGCCTCTTGTTTTCCCTAAGGGCTCTTCCCATATGGCAAAAGCTGGTCTATTGTTCGTCAGAATTTTTATTAAACTCAGTTTGTGTTTACTAGTGAGGCTAGCACTGAATTTCCCTATTTGAACTCATTTAGTAATTCTTCTAAGGGGTCTTGGTTAGAAAACTGGTATATGTAAAGTGAAAATGTTTTCTCCTTGTGTGTACCTATGGTAATATGCCTATTTTTACTATTGTAAATATCAATTCCATACATCCTTTGGTAGTCTTTTCCCAGTAAAAACCTTGGATGTGGGAATCTTCAAGCACTAAAAGCTCTGGCTTGAGTCTAATATTACCTTTCCTGTGGGGTATAATTAGCTCTTTGATGATAGTCCCAATGGATGACAGCTTTCCTGATGCACTTTTGAAACTCTTTTCCTTAGTTGGCAAGAGTTTTTTTCCCAATTCAGGAGGCTTTTTCCAGATATTATCTTTCCACTATTGAGAAGTGAGCACCACTGTCAATTATCAATGGGTGTTGAGCATTGTCAATACAAACAGACATCTTATTGGCTGTCCCATGAATATATGCCATTACTTTAGTTAGTGTGACTAGGAAAGTCTGCGCATATTGTGTGTTCTTGCACAAGTTTCTGTTTTCATTGTCTTGTATTATTCCTGTTTCCAACTGTATGTCTTGAATTTCTAATTGTTTTTCCTCTTGGTACTTCACCAGGAATTCCTCTATTGGATCTTGGTAAGCATAAGAGTTTTCTCTGATGGAATAACCCATAGAGTTAGATTCAGAGTCCTCTGCTTGTATTTCTTCCTCTGGGACTTTCTCAATGGAATAGATTTTCTTCTTTTACTTTGGACATTTGTTAGCATAGTGGTCTTTTTACCCACAATTGTGACAAGATTTTTTCTTCTTAGTCACTTCTGCCATCTTTTCTCTGGGTTTGTTTTCATTTTCAGCCCTTAAAGACTGTTTCTCTCTGAATCTTTTGCTTTTATATGGGAAATATTTATCTATATTTTTCCTTTTCCTTACATCTTGCAATGTTATGGAAATATCATCTAGATTGTGGCTTTGGTTGCATCTTCATTTTACTGAATTCTCTAGTTCTCATGGCATTTGTGTCAATATTTTTTAATTCTGCATTTTAATTTGCATATGGGAGTCAATGGCTCCAAGTCTTTGAGACTTTTTGAGACACCACCCATAAGGATCTGTGTCCACTTAATATTTGTCATTTCCAAATGCCATGGTATTTTACAATATCCAGGTACCATTACTGTACTTTTGGATTATCTTACTCTTCTACCATGTATTTCTTTCATTTCTGTTTACCAAATACTAGAATTTCCTTTGAATTATGTGTTTATTATGTCTGTAATCCAGTAGTCTGTTATACTTAGAACATCAATTAAGAAATAATCAATATAATCAGTGAGCTCCATATTATCATATTCTCCTACACCAGAGAAATTTGGCCAACTTGAGGCTTCTGGAAGATTTTTCAGTGCTTCCTTCTCTGAATAAGTCATGTCATGTACATCTTAATATCTTGATGGGGATCTTGGCTTATTCTCCCACAAGGAATCTGTTTTTATTTCTTCCTTGTGGTATGAGGTATTATCCAAAACAGTGACTTGTGTTTGGGGCTGTATGTTTTGGCAGACTTTGAACAATTTGTTAATGTTGTGGAAAAGACATTCTCTTTCCCTTTTTCAGTGGTATTACTCCTCCAAGACTTGAATTATTCTTATCTTAGTCTTTTCTGAGGCTTTGTTTAGTTTAGCATAGCCCTCTTGAAGAGTATGGATTTTCTTAGGGTAATTAGCTGTAACCTTATATTTCTTTCATGCAGCTTTTCAAACTTTTCTTGAGTTTGGTCTGCAAATTAGGACATTTTTAACAACAGTTCATTTCTGTTTATGTTACTCTCAGGTGTAAGAACACTGTTTTCATTCTTATTGGGGATAATATTTCTAGTAGTAGGGCTACTTATTCTATCAGAAGTATTTGAAAATATTTCTCACTCTTGTGTACTTCTTTCACAAATTCCAAAAGCTTATGGATCATTTGTTTTTACTCTTTCTGCCTCTTTTTTAATTAATTCTTGTTTTTTCCCTTTGATTATTGTCTTCTCCTGGAAACTACCTGGGATTGTGAAGAATGGTGACTCTTGGCAACTTATCTTCTGGTACCTGAATGGTGTGAAGACACTGGAGATTCTGATTGGTTTACTCCTTGTTATCCTGAAGGAATCAGAGTATACTCTGCCTGGTTCAGTTTTTCTTCTATAGCTTGGATAGTTGCTTGATTTTCCCTTATCCTGTCTGACCTTTCCTCCAGCAGTTTGAACTTCTGGTTGCAATTCTAACCTTTTGTTATTACCATGAGGTCTTTGAGAAATATCTTCTGGAATCATGCTCCAAGCTCTTCCCATTTTGAAGCTAGGTTTAACATCTCATTGCCCATGCTCCAATGGAATGAATCTTTGAGGATTTGGTGGAGCTTAAGAGCTTGATCCATATCTTTTCAGTCCTTTGGTTTGAGTTTCTTGTTGATTTGGAAGGTAAATGGAAGTGTTTTTATTATTTCCCTCAGTGTTCTCCCATTCACTATGGTGTCAAGACCCTGGTCTTCTGGTTCTTAACAGTCCTTGTCTGTCCTCTTTCTGGATCCTTGGGATTCCAAGGTTTCTGAGGTGTAAAGGGGACTAGTGCTTGCAAGAAGTAAAAAACTTTATTTTCTTAGGGTATTTACCTTTGACTGTGCCTTGTACAAATTTTTTCTTAGATGCTTTGGGCTATTTTCCTTTAGAGGTTGCAGCTGGGTAAATTATAGTAATATTCCCTGCACAAGTTATCAAGGTTGGTTTACTTTGTATGGATGCATAGTTTTGTGGTTTTATATTCCTCTGAGTGGCAATTGGTGTCCACTTTTTGTTTTATATTAGGCTTTCACTGTTCCTTTCCCTTTTCCATTCTGAATTTCTTTGTCTGAGGGTGTCCCTGGTGTATTTCCCTGTGACTGGGTCTCAAGTGGTATCACATTTTCTTCCACTTAAGCAAAGTATAAGGTCTTATTTCAGTTAAGACTTCTTGTAATAATATTTTCATGTCTACTAATGGCCTGTGGTACAATATATGTCTATATTGTGTCCTTGTATTATGATGTGTAACTGAAATTATCAATTACATGTCAAAAATACTTTTTTGAGGATGTACGGTATACTGTTGTATCCCAAATATCTCACATATTATCTTGTAGCTAACAAGAATAATCTTACAAGTGGTTCTGTAATGGACAATTAAAATTATCAATATGTCCAACCACACTTCTGAAGCTATTATTTACACTACAATGGTAATCTTCAAAATACAAAATAATACATGGGTTTTGTAAGGTTTGACTATGAAACAATAAGTAAAAATTACTAATATTTTACTTATTTTACTATGAATGTCCTTATAAATGAAATAAATAAGATAAAAATAATTATAATAATAAAGAATTATTATAATTATGGCGTAAAATAATTATATTATTAAATAAATATAGTAATCTAATTTATATTATAAGAAAAATAATATATAACATAAATATATTAGTATATGATAATTAATATATTTAAAAGCACTTTATTATTGTTACCGACAGATAATAAAGGCGTAAAAAATTGCTTTCTATTAATAACAATAATATTACTAATATTAAAGTTATAAATTAATAAAAATACTATTTATATCAATTATAGAATTATTAAAGTAATAATAGAGAAAAATTATTATAATAAGAGAAATAACCTACTTTTAATGCTTAATATAATAATTTTGAATAATTTTACGCCTAGAAATGTAAATACAGCTTATTTAAATTGTAGTTACAATAAAATTTCAGAGAAATTACAAATTTTCTTGGTTTTACATGGAATTGAGGTTTTTATGAGAATTTTAAACAAAACAATTAAATAATTGCAATAATCACGTCAAAGATGAAGATTAATATAAGATGATCTTTGGTCCTTTTTAATAATATAAAGGTTTTATATATAAAGAATAAAGAAATTACCTTTTTATTTAATGATTTTATGTTTTGTAAGCATCTGAGGGGGAAATAGACTAAAAAGAGTTCTATATATTAAATTCCTTCCTCCTAGAGTCCAAAAGGCTTCTGGTAGATGTGCACCAATCAATAATTTAAGGTTTGGTGATGATTACATCATGATCAAACCATCTTATCTCATTATTATGCCATTATTTAGAGTTATCACTATAACTCTAAGTTTGATGACATCAAGGCTTGGCAGAACGCCAAAATTTGTGTATTCTATTAGTTTTAATTATGAACTAACAGTATTCACCAATTTTATCACTCATATGACTGTTAAACTTAATTTAAGGTTACAGTGAGTGATCATAAATGATCAAATTAAGCTCAAACTTTGATCCTTAATAACTATTACATTTTACACGCTGAGGCAATTTAGAGAGTGAATTCCAATATCTTGGCATAATCTCATTATGTTTCCAAGAGAATTTCATTACATCATAAAAACTCTATTTTTGATGATTTTTCTTGTGACTCATCTTTTCTGTCAAAATTTAATATTTTAAACTTCAAACCATGATTTCAAGGGGTTATACCCTGAATTATATAATACAAATAACATCATTATTCACTAATGAACTAGTAGAATTTTACTGTATACTCATTTTATAAGTTTGAACCACTTTCACAACAAAGTGGTCAACAGCTCTATTGATTTTAATCAATAATCCCTTACAGGTTTTAACCTTGTGAAATAAACTTCATTTCTGTATTTCTACAGTAATTACGTGATTACTTTATCTTTGGTTCATCACTCTATCATGCATATTTCAAAAGATATTAGCTAAGATCCTTGAATATATGCACTGACCAAAAAAGTGCATATATCCAGCTTAACTCCTTAAGTATTGACTTTGGAGATTAGCTTCTCAATTGTTTTATGTGTGGAATTTTATGGAAAATAAAATGGTACCATTTCTTCTGCATGTTGTTTCATTAGTATTTGAAATAATTAAGGATTTATGGTTTTTATAAGGTATTATTACTTATAACTTATTAAATATTGACTTTACAGATATGCCATAAAAGTGGTATATGTGTATTTTACCATGGGGAAACCAATGGTATAATTTATTTCACATTTGTATTCATTGGTTTTTAAGTTAAACCAAGCTTTATGCCTATTTATGGCATTTTTGTAGCTTTAAGGTAATTATTTGAAATATTTCTTGTGACCTTTTTGGGTATGTGGTCATATCTCAAAGGTTCACATTCCCTACCACCAAAAGAGATTGTACCACAATCTGAGATGTGTAATTAGGTTATCATCCACTGTCCTACCTCTTCAATAGACTTTTTTAGTCTTGAAGCTCAATAATTATTAACTTTTCTATTCTTTAGGTTTTCTTTCATGTCTGAACCTTCTTAGTAGTTTATCAGCATTTGTTATATCTTTCTCAAGTAGCCATTTTTCTTATTGAGTTGAATTTCTATACCTTACAAGGTATTCTCTTTCTTTTTTGTTTCTTGTCCTTCTTTCTTTAAGGACTTTAACAATTTTCTTTTCTTCTCCTTCTTCCAAGGGGGGAATTTCTTAGTGGAAATAACTCCTTGTCACTTGAGCTGTAAGGTTTTATCAGACTTACAGGGAAAGTTGGGTGTTTGTTCATTAATTCACCTGTGAGTTCCAATTGCACAGAATTGGGTCCATGAAGTGCTTTTATCATAAATGGTCCTGCAAAGGAATCTTTCAATTTCTTTGGACCTTTTATGTTATTGAAATTAAGGGTTGAGACTAGGACCAAGTCTCCTATTTTGAAGTCAGGTGGTTTATGACTTTTATCCCATCTTTCTTTTGCATATTTGAAAGAATCTTGCATACATCTTTTTGCATGGTGTCTTTCTTTGTCAAGAATTGTCTTAAAACTGCTTGCTGTTAGATGTATATCCACTAAGTCCTTTTTGAGGGTATCATAAGGAAGTCTTGGATTCCAACCTTTTTCTAGCATTGCTGGCGTTTTGCCAGTAGAATAATGGATTGATGTTTTATATGCCAGTTCAAGAGCTGGTATTAGTGTACACCAATCATGAGTAAAACCATCAGAATCTTTGAATTCTAGTCCATAAGCACAGAATCTTCTGATCATGTCCTCCAAAGTTTGTATCATTCTTTCTGCTAAACCATCGTTTTGAGGATGGTAAGCTGTTGAGAATGATAATTTTGTCCCAAACAAGTTATGGAGATTTGTCCATAATGCTGAAGTGAATTTTGGGTCTCTGTCACTTATAATATTCTGGAATAAGCCTGTATGGCTAATGACTTTATTCCATATCATTATGGCTGTGTCATCTTTGTGACATGGTAGGAACATGGGAGTTTTCCTATACCTGTCAACTAATACTAGGCATGCATTATAGCTTCTGTCTCCTCCTGGAGGTAATGCTGTTACCCAATCCATAGGAACTATTTCCCAAGAGGATTTTGGTTCTTGGATTTGGATCATCATTCCAAATTTCTTTCCTGTGGCTCTGTTGGCTTTTTGACATCTGTCACAGGTTTGACAGTATTATGCAACATCTTTCTTCCAATTTGGCCACCAAGAGCAGGTTTTCACCCTCTCTAGTGTTCTGTCTTCTGAAAGGTGTCCAGCTGCAACACTATCATGATACTCATGTAAAATAGTGCTTATCAGGGATCTATCTGTTAAGGCCATAACACATGTGTGTTTTGTTCTATGGTAAAGGATTCCATCAAGGAGGTGGAATCTTCCTTCATCATATGCCTTTTTCCATGTTTCATCTAATTTTGATGAAAGTGATAGATCTTTGCAGTCTTTCATTAGAAGTTGTTTTAAGATATGGAAATTCTTGTCTATCTTATAGCTTTCTTCAACTTGGTTAAAGAATTCTGTGCCAATTTCTGTAACACATATTCCTTCTATATGGTGCTCTTCCTGTGGTACCCATGCTGGATTGTCGGGGGTATTTGCTAGAGCCCATCTGCTAAGACCATTTGCATTTTTATGAATATTACCAGATTTATGAACAATAGTCATATTTCCTCTATATTCTTGGATAGCAATTTGCCATCTCAGCATGTGTCTATTTGGAGTTTTCATATTTAATAAATATTTTACAGCAATACAATCTGTAATCACATCAAATACTGTTCCATCCAAGTAATAATGTAATTTTTCTAAAGCCCACACTAAGCAGAGGCATTTCATTTGGTTTTCTCCATGTCTTTCTTCTGCTGGCTTTATCTGTCTTGAAATAAAACAAATTGGTCCTTCTACTGGTTTATCATTGATAATTTTTGTCTGGTGTAGTGCAGCACCTAGTCCTTCTCCACAAGCATCAATGTAAAGTTTGAAGGGTAGTTTCCAATCTGGCATTAGAAGAAATGGGGCATTTTTTAAGGAATTTTTCAATTCTTCATATGCCTTGACTCTTTCTTCTGTCATTTCATAGACTGTTTGTTGATCACATAGTTTATACAAGGATTTGGCAATTTTTGAAAAGTCCTTTATATGCGGTCTATAGTAACCAGCAAATCCTAGAAATGATTGCATTAACTTTTTGGTTTGAGGCATTGGTTTTAGTAGTACTTCTGCTACTTTATTCTTTCCTATGCCTAGACTAAGTCCAGATACAACATGTCCTAGTGCTTTCAGTTCACTGTATGCAAAATGACACTTTTTCAAGGAAATTTTCATATTCACTTGCACTATCTTTTGTAGTACCCTTTCTAGTCTTGTAAGGTGATTTTCCCAAGTTTCTGAGCAAACTATGATATCATCAATATAGATAACTAACCATCCTTCTGATAATTCTTCAGGAAATATGGTATTCATCATCCTTTGATAATTGGAAGGTGCATTTTTTATGCCAAATGGCATTCTTAAGTATTCAAAAATCCCACAATGGACTATTATCCTCAGTAGCTTCTTGGCATTGTCTGTTAAGACATTTTGATGAAAACCCTTTAAGTCATCCATGGCTGTAATGAATTCAGCTTGTGACAATTGTTTCAATGTCTCATGGATTCTGGGTATTGGATATCTGTCTGGAATGGTATAGGTGTTCAGGGTTCTGAAGTCTCCTACCATTCTTGATTTTCCATTATTCCAAGTTATAATGACAGGTGTAGTGACCTCTACCTGTTCATTATGTCCTACCTTGCTTAATACTCCAAGGTCCATTAATTCTTTAATGTGTACCTCCAAGGCTTCTCTAGCCCTTGGACTAGCTGGGTAAGCATGTCTCCTTAGTAAAGGTGGGTAGGGATTTTCCACATTAAGAATTCTATCCACTTCATGCCCAATTCTGGCACTTAGTGGTTCTTTGTCAGTTGCAAAGGCATTTTTGTACTTAAATAAGAGGTCAATCAATTTTTCTTTCATTTTTTCTGTCAATTCTTGATTCAATTCTGCCTCTTTGAGTTGTTCAGATATTAAAAGTTCCTTTTCTGGAATTTTCTCTTTATTCTTCATAGCTGTGATTTGTTTTTTGTTATTTAAGAAGCCAAACTTTTGTCTTTTGTTGTCTCCTATGGTAAAATATCTATCTTTTTGGTTAGAGATATCTATACCATAAATTGATAAGTAGTCATTTCCAAGTATGAAGTGATTACTAGTACAGTTGCCCATTACTACAAACTCCACTTCAATTCTGACACATTGTGAGGGGTGAGGAAAAATTAGTGTTAAATCAATTATTCCAAGGGGCTTCATGTTCTCACTTGCACTACTAAATTTGACACCTTGTATTGGCATAAGTTTTTCTTTCCAGTCTGGGACAATGGTTTTTAAATAACTTTTAACAACACAGGTGCAATATGCTCCTGTATCCAAGTTCACTTTTCCTTCTTGGTTATCAACCATAACAATACTTATACTTGATTCTCCAGCTGTATATCCCATCCCTTTTGCAGGTTTGATTCTGTACATTTTGGCATCTTGTATATTTGTCAGTTTTGTGTCAGATGTTCCAGCTTGTGGTAAGTTTGAGTTAACATCTAGTACTTCATAAATTATATCAACACTATTAATTTGTGCCTTAATTATATTAATTTCATCACTTTCAGAGCTTTCTGACTCTTCTATTTCTTTTTCAGAGTCATATTCCTCCTCTTTGTCATTGTCGTTTTCTGTTTCCACAATTTCATTAATCTTTGCCTTTTTGAGGCAATTATTGGCTAAGTGTCCAATACCTCCACATTTATGGCATTTCTTTTGCTCATTATTGTTGGATGTATTGGGCTTGAAAGCTTCTTTTGATTTATCTTTTTTGATAAATGGTTTATCTGGACTTTTAATGTCCAATTTCTTCCAAGTTCTCCCAATTTTTGTTCTTCTCACTATGTCCTCTAGTGCATTGATATACTCTTCTGTGGAGCATGGTTCTATACATCTTCTTCTTGGGGCATGTTCTAGCTCTCCTCCACATTTCTTAAGTATTTTCATGTGCACCATCTTTTGTGACATTTCTGGGTACAATGCATTGAGTCTTTCCACTTGTTTTAAGAACCAAGTTAAAGGTTTGTCTTTGTCTTGGTCAAAGAAAGAGTTTTCAAATTCATTTTCTATCTTGTACCTCCAGGCATCATTAGCCCACTTGGTGATTATTTCTTGTTTCCACCAAGACAAGGTATTTTTGCCATTTGTTTGTCTTATGCCATAATACCATCTTTTTTCAGATCTTTCAAATAATGAATTTAATCTTGCAGTAATTAATTCATCTGGTATGGAATAATCTTCTTGTAGAATGTCAATTGTTTTGATAAATGACATGTGGTCATATTCACCTTCTCCTGTGAATTTTGGCCATTCTTTTAATTGAGGTTCTTCCTTCATTAAGACTTGGTTATTGTCTTGGTGACTTGAGTCTGTTATGAAAGGATTTGTTAATTCCTCTTTTGGTTTAACAGGGCTTCTTATGTGGGAAAATGGGGTTGATAACTTTGGCATATTTGAGCTAGCCTCATTAATTTTATCCATTTTTTGAGTAATAAGCCTTATTTCACTTTGAATGTCATCTTTCAGATGCATTCTTGCTTCATCACTCTTTTCCACATGGTCCAAAAGTAATTTTTGGTGTTATGAAGTCTTTTCTTCAAATATTTCTACAGAAATACTTAGTTTGTTTAATTTTTCTGTAAGATTGTCAATACTCATGTCATAATTGATTGTCAAAGTTTTATCTTTGATATATTTTATGTATTTATACAATTCTTGTTGTCCTTGTATCAATTTTTGAGTGTTATCAATTAAAATCTTTGGCTTATTATTTTCAACAATAAACTTAATGTTGTTAATTTCTTTTTCATTTTGTACAACATTTTTTGTTAAAGAAGATAAGTTATTGTTTATTTCTTGTAATGATAATAAACTATTTTCAATTTCTTTTAGAGGTAATATACTATTTTTAATTTCTGTTAAATTATTTACAACATCTTTGGACAAGGTTATTTCTTTGGGAAATGAGGTTGTCTCATTCTTTGTTCTTCCTTGTCCTTGAATTCCATCAAGGTTCTGGCCATGTTGAATGCATTGCCCATGGCATCCTTTTTGATTTTTGGAATCGTGTAGCTTGAGAAGTATGGTTTTCTCCAATCCTTTTTCTTGTTCTTCTTCCCTTCTTGGGGAAGTGGGCTGGCTTGGGGCTTCTTCCTTGGCTGCCTCCTTCTTTTTGGCATGGTACTCCTTGATCTTTTTGATTTGAGGTTTGGATGATAGTGGATTCCATCCATTGGAGTATCTCACTATTTCCTCCTCTTTGAGGAACTTTTTCAGGATGTTCCAGGAGTTCATCACTCCTTGGTGTATTTGGGGCAACATTTCCCAATCCTTGTCTTTGTACACTGTGTAGTACTGCTTGTACTGGCTCATGTAAATGTCTATTTGAGCCCTCTGAATGTGATTTGTACCTGTTTGAGTCACTCATACTTAGTTTCAACTCTGGTTCAGATATCATGGGAGTTTCTGGGACTTGCCTTTGGGATAAGGCACTTCCTTGTGTGGATTCTGTTCCACTGGGGATATTTCCCTTCCTTTTCCCTTTTGAGGAATCAATTCTACCTCTGAGTCCAGCTCCATCTGATTGGATGGAGTATTGGGAGCCTCTTCTGGTAGTCATATTTTAAGAAAAATAAGAAATAAGAGGATTTCAGAACAGGAATTTTTCTTATGGAAATTTATAAATGAGGTACTCACCTTCAGAGTCCTGAATGGTGGGTCCTGGAAAGTCTAATTTCTTAGCTTTCTTTTTCTTAGTGATTATTGGTGTTGGTGAACTTTGACAAGTTTCTTCCACCAATCTTTCAACAGTGGTTTGGTTGTCCTCTGTTGGATTGTCTCTAAGCACTAAAAAAGACAAATAAATAGAAGTCTTTATATAAAAAGTGTTATTTTGGGTAAGATATGGCAATTTTCCATGTAAAAATTTCTTTTATATCTTAAAAAATGAAAATAAATCAAGAAATGAAATTTAAATGAATAAAAAATAACTCTTTTTATTGGTTTTTTATTTATAATAATAATTTTTTTTTGTTTTTTATATTTTCATTTTTAAAGAATAATAAAAGGTTTGACTATGAAACAATAAGTAAAAATTACTAATATTTTACTTATTGTACTATGAATGTCCTTATAAATGAAATAAATAAGATAAAAATAATTATAATAATAAAAAATTATTATAATTATGGTGTAAGTAATGATTATATTATTAATAAAATATAATAATATAATTTATATTATAAAATATAATATAATAAAATAAATATATTAATATAAAATAATTAAAATATTTAAAGGCACTTTATTATTGTTACAAACAAGTAATAAAGGCATAAAAAATTGTTTTTTATTAATAAAAAATAATTAATAACAATAATATTACCAATATTAAAGTTATAAATTAATATAAATACTATTTATATTAATTAAAGAATTATTAAAATAATAATAAAGAGAAAATTATTATAACAAGAGAAAAAAACTTACTTTTAACACTTAATATAATAATTTTGAAATATTTTACACCAAAAAAAAATATAAATACAATCTTTTCAAATTGTATTTACAATAAAAAATAAAGAAAAATTACTAATATTCTTGATTTTTACGTGGAAATGAGTTTTTAGAGAGATTTTCAACAAAAACAATTAAATAAATGATTTAATTAGGTCAAAATAGATGATTAAAGCAAGGTGGTCTTTGGTCTTTAATAATATAATAGTTTTATATATAAAGAATAAAGAAATTACCTTTGATTTAATTGATTTAATGTTTTTGATGCGTCTGAGGGGAAAATAGAGTAAAAAGAGCTCTATTTATAGTAAATACCTCCCTCCTAGAGTCCAACAGGCTTCTAGTAGACGTGTACTGATCATATCCACTGGAATTGATCAATATTTTAAGGTTTGGGGATGATTACATCATGATCAAACCATATTGCATCATTATTACACCATTATTTAAAGTTATCACTATAACTCTAAAGTTGATGACATCAGAGGCTTGGCAGAACCCCAAAATTCATGGATTTCATTAATTTTAATCATAAACTAATAGTATTCACCAATTCTATCACTCATATGACTGTTAAACTTAATTTAAGGTTACAGTAGGTGATCATAACTGCTCAATTTAAGCTCAAACTTTAATCTTTAATAACTTTTAAGTTTTACACGCTAAATCAATTCAGAGAGTTAATTCTGATAGCCTGGCATAACCGTATTATGCTGCCAAGAGCTTTTCATTACATCATCAAAACTCTAATTTTGATGATTTTTCTTGTAACTCATCTTTTCTGTCAAAATTCAATATTTTAAACTTCAAATCATGATTTCAGGGGGTTATACCCTGAATTTGATGATAAAAATTACGTCATTCTTCACTAATGAACTAGTAGAATCCAACTGTGAGATTTATTTTAAGTTTGGACCACTTTCACAACAAAGTGGTCAACAGCTCTTTGATTTTTATCAATATTTCATCATAGGTTTTAACCTTGTTTATAAATTGTAAAATAAAGTTCATATCTGTGTTCTTACAGTAATTAAGTGGTAACTTTATTTTTGGTTCATCACTCTATCTTGTATAGTTTAAGAGATATTAGCTATGATCCTTGAATATATGTGTTGACCAAAAAAGTGCATATATTCAGGTTAATTCCTTAAGTATTAACATTGGAAATTAGCTCATTAATTGTTTTATGTGTGAATTTTCATGGGGAATCCAATGGTACAATTTATTTCACATGCTGTTTCATTGGTTCTTGAAATAAATAAAGATTTATGGTTTTTATAAGGTATTATTCCTTATAACTCATTAAATATTGATTTTACAGATATGCCATAAAAATGGTATATGTGTATTTTACCATGGGGAATCCAATGGTATAATTTATTTCACATGTTGATTCATTTGTTTTTAAGTTAAACCAATTTTTGTACCAATTTATGGTATTTTTGTATTTTTGAAGTAATTATTTTTAATGTATAATTATTCTAAGTAATTTTAGTATAATTATCTTAAAGGTATAATTATTCTGAGTCTTTCTTGTGACCTTATTGGGTATGTGGTCATATCTCAAAGGCTCACATTCCCTACCACCAAAAAAGATTGTACCACAATCTGATATGTGTAATTAGGGTATCATCCACTGTCCTACCTCTTCAATAGACTTTGTTAGTCTTGAAGCTCAATAATGCTTAACTTTTCTATTTTTCAGGCTTCCTTTCATGTCTGAACCTTCTTAGCAGTTTATCAGCATTTGTTATATCTTTCTCAAGTAGCCATTCATCTTCTTGAGTTGAATTTCTATACCTTACAAGGTATTCCCTTTCTTTTTTGTTCCTTGTCCTTCTTTCTTTAAGGACTTTTACTATTTTCTTTTCCTCTCCTTCTTCCAAGGGGGGAATTTCAAGTGGGGTTTTATTTCTTAGTGAAAATAACTCCTTGTCACTTGAGCTGTAAGGTTTTATTAGACTTACAGGGAAAGTTGGGTGTTTGTTCATTAGTTCACCTGTGAGTTCCAATTGCACAGCATTGGGTCCATGAAGTGCTTTTATCATAAATGGTCCTGCAAAGGAATTTTTCAATTTCTTTGAGCCTTTTATGTTATTGAAATTAAGGGTTGACACTAGAACCAAGTCTCCTATTTTGAAATCAGGTGGCTTATGACTTTTATCCCATCTTTCTTTTGCATATTTGAAAGAATCTTGCATACATCTGTTTGCATGGTGTCTTGCCTTGTCAAGCATTATTTTAAAACTGCTTGCTGTTGGGTGTATATCCACTAAGTCCTTTTTGAGGGTATCATAAGTAAGTCTTGGATTCCAACCTTTTTCTAGCATTGCTGGTGTTTTTCCAGTAGAAGAATGGATTGATGTTTTATATGCCAGTTCCAGTTCTGGTATTAGTGTACACCAATCATGGGTAAAGCCATCAGAATCTTTGAATTCTAATTCATAAGCACAGAATCTTCTGATCATGTCCTCTAAGGTCTGTATCATTCTTTCTGCTAAACCATCAGTTTGAGGATGATAAGCTGTTGAGAATGATAACTTTGTCCCAAACAAGTTATGGAGATTTGTCCATAATGCTGAAGTGAACTTTGGGTCTCTGTCACTTATAATATTTTGGAATAAGCCTGTATGGCTAATAACTTTATTCCATATCATTATAGCTGTGTCCCTAGCTGTGTCATCTTTGTGACATGGTAAGAACATTGGAGTTTTACTGTACCTGTCAACTAACACTAGGCATGCATTATAACTCCTGTCTCCTCCTGGAGGTAATGCTGTTACCCAATCCATATGATCTATTTCCCATGGGGATTTTGGTTCTTGGATTTGGATCATCATTCCAAATTTCTTTCCTGTGGCTCTGTTAGCTTTTTGGCATCTGTCACAGGTTTGGCAGTACTCTGCAACATCTTTCTTCCAATTTGGCCACCAAGAGCAGGTTTTCACCCTCTCTAGTGTCCTATCTTCTGAGAGATGTCCAGATGAAACACTATCATGACACTCATGCAAAATAGTGTTTATTAGTGTTCTATCTGTTAAGGTCATAACACATGTGTGTGTTTTTCTATGGTAGAGGATTCCATCAAGGAGGTGGAATCTTCCTTCATTATATGCCTTTTTCCATGTTTCATCTAGTTTTGATGAAAGTGATGGGTCTTTGCAGTCTTTCATTAGAAGTTGGCTTAAGATATGGCAATCTTTGTCTATCTTATAGCTTTCTTTAACTTGGTTAAAGAATTCTGTGCCAATATCTGTAACACATATTCCTTCTATATGGTGCTCTTCCTGTGGTACCCATGCTGGATTGTCAGGGGTATTTGCTAGAGCCCATCTGCTAAGACCATCTGCATTTTTATGGATATTACCAGATTTATGAACAATAGTCATATTTCCTCTGTATTCTTGGATAGCAATTTGCCATCTCAGCATATGTCTATTTGGAGTCTTCATATTTAATAGTGATCTCACAGCATTACAGTCTGTGATTACATCAAATACTGTACCATCCAAATAATAATGCAGTTTTTCTAAAGCCCACACTAAGCATAAGCATTCCATTTGGCTGGCTCCATACCTTGCTTCTGTTGGCTTTATCTGTCTTGAAATGAAACAAATTGGCCCTTCCACTGGTTTATCATTGATAATTTGTGTCTGGTGAAGTGCAGCACCTAGTCCTTCTCCACAAGCATCAATGTATAGTTTGAAGGGTAGTTTCCAATCTGGCATTAGAAGAAATGGGGCATTTGTTAGTGAATTTTTTAATTCTTCATATGCCTTGACCCTTTCTTCAGTTATTTCATAAACTGTTTGTTGGTCACATAATTTATATAAGTATTTGGCAATTTTTGCAAAGTCCTTTATATGCTGTCTATAGTAACCAGCAAATCCTAAAAATGATTGCATTTCTTTTTTGATTTGAGGCATTGGCTTAAGTAGTACTGCTGCTACTTTATTTTTGTCTATGCCTAGACTAAGTCCAGATACAACATGTCCTAGTGCTTTTAATTCACTACATGCAAAGTGCCACTTTCTCAAGGAAATTTTCATATTCACTTGGACTATTTTCTGTAGTACCCTTTCTAGTCTTGTAAGGTGATTTTCCCAAGTTTCTGAGCAGACTATAATATCATCAATATAGATAATTAACCATCCTTCTGATAATTCTTCAGGGAATATGGTATTCATCATTCTTTGATAATGGGAAGGTGCATTTTTTATCCCAAATGGCATCCTTAAGTATTCAAAAATTCCACAATGGACTATTATTCTTAGTAGTTTCTTGGCATTGTCTGTTAAGAGAGTTTGATGAAAACCCTTAAGAGCATCCATAGCTGTAATGAACTTAGCTTGTGACAATTGGGTCAATGTCTCATGGATTCTAGGTATTGGATATCTATCTGGAATGGTATAGGTGTTCAGGGCTCTGAAGTCTCCTACCATCCTTGATTTTCCATTATGCCAATTTATAATGACAGGTGTAGTAACTTCTACCTGTTCATTATGTCCAACTTTTCTTAATACTCCAAGGTCCATTAATTCTTTAATATGTACTTTTAAGGCTTCTCTAGCCCTTGGCCTAGCTGGGTAAGCTGGTCTCCTTAGTAAGGGTGGGTAAGGCTTTTCAACATTAAGAATTATGTCTACTTCATGCCCAATTATAGCACCTAGTGGCTCTTTGTCAGTTGCAAAGCCATTTTTGTACTTAAATAAGAGGTCAATTAATTCTTCTTTCATTCTTTCTCTAAATTCTTGATTTAATTCTGCCTCTTTAAGTTGTTCAGATATAAAAAGATCCTTTTCTGGAATCTTTTCTTCATTCTTAATAACTGTAATTTGTTTTTTGTTATTTAAGAAGCCAAACTTCTGTCTCTTATTTTCTCCTATAGTAAAATATCTATCCTTCTGGTTAGAGATATCTATACCATAGATTGATAAGTAGTCATTTCCCAGGATAAAGTGATTGCTGGTACAGTTGTCCATTACCACAAATTCCACTTTAATTCTGACACATTGTGAAGGGTGAGGAAAAATTAGTGTTAAATCAATTATTCCAAGGGGTTTCATGCTCTCACTTGCACTCTTGAATTTGACACCTTGTATTGGCATAAGGTTTTCTTGCCAGTCTGGGACAATGGTTTTTAAATAACTTTTGCCAACACAGGTGCAATATGCTCCTGTATCTAAGTTAACTTTTCCTTCTTGGTTATCAACCATAACAATACTTATACTTGATTTTCCAGCTGTATATCCCATTCCTCTTGCAGGTTTGGTTCTATACATTTTGGCATCTTGCACATTTGTCAGGTTTGTGTCAGATGTTCCAACTTGTGGTAAATTTGAGTTAACATCTAGTACTTCATAAATTATATCAATTTTATTAATTTCTGCATTAATTATATTGATTTCATCACTTTCAGAAGTTTCTGATTCTTCTGTTTCTTTTTCAGAGTCAGATTCCTCTTCTTTGTCATTGTGGTTTTCTGTTTCCACAATTTCATTGATTTTTGCCTTTTTTAGGCAATTATTGGCTAAGTGTCCAATACCTCCACATTTATGGCATTTCCTTTCCTCATTATTATTGGATGTACTGGGCTTGAAGGATTCTTTTAATTTATCTTTTTTGATAAATGGTTTATTTGGGCTTTTAATTTCCAATTTCTTCCAAGTCCTGCCAATTTTTGTTCTTGTCACTATGTCTTCCAGTGCATTAATGTACTCTTCTGTGGAGCATGGTTCTATACACCGCTTCTCAAGGCATGTTCTAGTTCCCCTCCACATTTCTTAAGTATTTTCATGTGCACCATTTTCTGTGACATTTCTGGGTACAGTGCATTAAGCCTTTCAACTTGTTTCAAGAACCAAGTTAAAGGTTTATCTTTCTCTGGGTCAAAGAAAGAATTTTCAAATGCATTTTCTATCTTATACCTCCAGGCATCATTTGCCCACTTGGTGATTATTTCTTGTTTCCACCAAGACCAGGTATTTTTACCATTTGTTTGTCTTATGCCATAATACCATCTTTTTGCAGATTTCTCAAACAATGAATGTAATCTTGCAGTGATTAATTCATCTGGTATGTCATAGTCTTCTTGTAACATGTCAATTGTTTTAATAAATGACATGTGGTCATATTCACCTTCTCCTGTGAATGTTGGCCATTCTTTCAGCTGAGGTGCTTCTTTCATTAAGACTTGGTTATTTTCTTGGTGACTCAAGTCTGTTATAAAAGGATTTGTCAATTCCTCTTTTGTTTTAACAGGGCTTCTTATATGAGAAAATGGAGTTGATAACTTTGGCATATTAGCCTCATTCATTTTATCCATTTTTTCAGTAATAAGCCTTATTTCACTTTGAATATCATTCTTTAGATGCATTCTTGCTTCATCACTTTTTTCCACATGGTCCAAAAGTAATTTTTGGTGTGATGAAGTCTTTTCTTCAAATTTTTCTACAGAAATACTTAATTTGTTTAATTTTTCTGTAAGATTGTCAATACTCACATCATAATTGATTGTCAAAGCTTTTTCTTTGATATCACTTATGTATTTGTACAACTCTTGTTGTCCTTGTATTAATTTCTGAGTATTGTCAATAAATACTTTTGGTTTACTATTTTCAATCATAAATTTTATGTTATCAATTTCTTTCTTATTTTTTACAACAAGTTTGGTTAAAGATGATAAGCCATTATTTATTTCTTGGAAAGATAATAAACTATTTTTAATGTCTTTAAGAGGTAAAATACTATTTTTCAGCTCTGTTAAAGTATTTACAACATCAGGAGACAAGGTTATTTCTTTGGGAAATGGGGTTGTCTCATTCTTTGTTCCTCTTTGTCTTTGAATTCCATCAAAGTTCTGGCCATGTTGAAAACATTGTCCATGGCATCCTTTTGGATTTTTGGGATTCTGTAGCTTGGGGAATATGGTTTCCTCCAATTCTTTTTCTTGTTCTTCTTCCCTTCTTGGGGAAGTGGGTTGGCTTGGGGCTTGCTGGTAGAAGCTACTGGGGCTTCTTCCTTGGTTGCCTCCCTCTTTTTGGCGTGGTAATCCTTGATTTTTTTGATTTGAGGTTTGGATGACAGTGGATTCCATCCATTGGAGTATTTCACTATCTCCTCCTCTTTGAGAAACTTTTTCAGGATGTGCCAGGAGTTCATCACTCCTTCGTGTATTTGAGGCAGCATTTCCCAATCTTTGTCCTTGTACACTGTGTAATACTGCTTGTACTGGCTCATGTAGATGTCTATTTGAGCCCTCTGAATGTGATTTGTACCTATTTGAGTTACTCATACATAGCTCCAATTCAGGTTCAGATATCATGGGCATTTCTGGGACTTGCCTTTGGGATAAGGCACTTCCTTGTGTGAATTCTGTTCCACTGGGGATATTGCCCTTTCTTTTCCCTTTTGAGGGATCAGTTCTACTTCTGAGTCCAGCTCCATCTGATTGGATGGAGTATTGGGAACCTCTTCTGGTATTCATAATTTAAGGAAAAAAAATATAAAAGTATTTTAAGATAAAAATTCTTTTTATGGCAATTATAAAAGAGGTGCTCACCTTCAGAGTCTTGAATGGTGGGTCCTGGAAAGTCTAATTTCTTAGCTTTCTTTCTTTTAGTGATAACTGGTGTTGGAGAACTTTGACAAGTTTCTTCCACAAATCTCTCAACAGTAGTTTGGTTGTCTTCTGTTGGGTTATCCTCAAACACTAAAAAAGACAAATAAATATAAGTCTTTTTATGAGAAGTGTTATTTTTTGGTAAGATATGGCAATTTCCACGTAGAAATTGCTTTAATATCTTTGAAAAATTGAAATAAATAAAGAAATGAAGAAAAATGAATAAAAATAACTTTTTTAATATTTTTTATTTTTATTTTTAAGGAATAAAATAAAAATTAATATGATTCTTTATAAAATTAAATTATAATAAAATTATTTTTAATTTATATAATATCTTTGTTAATCACTAGAGTCACTCAAAGAAAGTTCTTGCAAGTCTAAGGATGTGAAAAAACCACGTGTAAGACAGTAAAATTGCTTTCCAAACGCCTCAATACCTTTTCAAAATCAATAAAATATAAAATTATTATATAATTTTATGATTATAAATATAATTTATTATTGGATAAACCCAATTAGAATCTTTTTTAAAGGTCTTTTAAGTAAATATCACGGCCAGGCCCCCAAATGTAAGGTTTGACTATGAAACGATGAGTAAAAATCACTAATATTTTACTTATTGTACTATGAATGTCCTTATAAATGAAATAAATAAGATAAAAATAATTATAATAATAAAGAATTATTATAATTATGGCGTAAAAAATGATTATATTATTAATAAAATATAATAATATAATAAAATAAATATATTAATATAAAATAATTAATATATTTAAAGGCACTTTAGTATTGTTACAAACAAATGATAAAGGCGTAAAAAATTGTTTTTTATTAATAAAAAAACAATTAATAACAATAATATTACCAATATTAAAGCTATAAATTAATATAAATACTATTTATATTAATTAAAGAATTATTAAAATAATGATAAAGAGAAAATTATTATAATAAGAGAAAATAACTTACTTTTAACACTTAATATAATAATTTTGAAATATTTTACGCCAAAAAAAAAATATAAATACAATCTTTTCAAATTGTATTTACAATAAAAAATAAAGAAAAATTACTAATATTCTTGATTTTTACGTGGAAATGAGTTGTTAGAGAGATTTTCAACAAAAACAATTGAATAAATGATTTAATCACGTCAAAATAGATGATTAAAACAAGGTGGTCTTTTGTCTTTAATAATATAATAGTTTTATATATAAAGAATAAAGAAATTACCTTTGATTTAATTGATTTAATGTTTTTGATGCGTCTGAGGGGAAAATAGAGTAAAAAGAGCTCTATTTATAGTAAATACCTCCCTCCTAGAGTCCAACAGGCTTCTAGTAGACGTGTACTGATCATATCCACTGTAATTTATCAATATTTTAAGGTTTGGGGATGATTACATCATGATCAAACCATATTGCATCATTATTACACCATTATTTAAAGTTATCACTATAGCTCTAAAGTTGATGACATCAGAGGCTTGGCAGAACCCCAAAATTCGTGGATTTTATTAGTTTTAATCAATAACTAATAGTATTCACCAATTTTATCACTCATATGACTGTTAAACTTAATTTAAGGTTACAGTAGGTGATCATAACTGCTCAATTTAAGCTCAAACTTTGATCTTTAATAACTTTTAAGTTTTACATGCTACAGAAATTCAGAGAGTGAATTCTGATAGCCTGGCATAACCGTATTATGCTGCCAAGAGCTTTTCATTACATCATCAAAACTCTAATTTTGATGATTTTTCTTGTAACTCATCTTTTCTGTCAAAATTCAATATTTTAAACTTCAAATCATGATTTCAGGGGGTTATACCCTGAATTTAATGATAAAAATTACTTCATTCTTCACAAATGAACTAGTAGAATCCAACTGTGAGCTTTATTTTAAGTTTGGACCACTTTCACAACAAAGTGGTCAACAGCTCTGTTGATTTTTATCAATATTTCATCATAGGTTTTAACCTTGTTTTTAAATTGTAAAATAAAGTTCATATCTGTGTTCTTACAGTAATTACGTGGTAACTTCATTTTTGGTTCATCACTCTATCTTGTATAGTTCAAGAGATATTAGCTATGATCCTTGAATATATGCGTTGACCAAAAAAGTCCAATGGTTCCGAATTCACACCTGAAGGAGGCTTCTTTAGAAGAGTGCAGCGCCTTCAAAGCACTGAATGCCAACTACAGAAGTGCAATTGGCAGCCTAAGCTATTTAAGCGTAGCCACTAGGCCTGACATCTCATTCGCCGTCAGCTCCCTATCCCAATTTCTTGAAAAGCCAGGCATAGAGCACTGGAATGGGTTTCTCCACGTGCTACGCTACCTAAGAGGCACGGCTTATCTTGGACTGTGCTATGCCTCGAGCGGAGATAGCGGTCTCTGCGCATACTCAGACGCAGACTGGGGTAATTGTAGGCAAACAAGGCGATCTGTCACTGGCTTCGTCGTGTCTTTTCACAATTGCTTGATCATCTGGAAGACCCGCAAGCAGCCAACAGTCTCCTTGTCAACAGCTGAGGCCGAGTACAAAGCTCTGACCGACTTGAGTACTGAGCTGTTGTGGTTGAGGCAGTTTGTCGAGGAGTTGTCTCTGTGCCAGCTCAATGGGCCGACAACTGTCTTTGATGACAACCAGGGTTGCATCAGTACGGCAAGCAGCGACAGCAACTCAAATACACGACGCATGAAGCACGTGGAAATCCAACTGCACTTCATCAGAGAAGTTATCCAGAACGGCCTGATCAAAGTCATCTATATCCCCACAAGTAAGATGCTGGCCGACCTTATGACTAAGTCAGTGTGCAGGCCTACACTAGTAAAATGTCTGGAAGCTCTTAATTTCCTTAGTCTAAGAGCAAGGGGGGATGTTGAAATTCATGCATAATGCTGATGCGCATGTGACGATCAATTCACATGCAAGCATTTGTGCTCTTAAACTGAGAAAGTCTGTTAGCCATGACATCATATCTAACTGACCAAATTGACTCACAGCGTATCTATCAGACATATAAAAAGACCATCATGTACCATTGTCTCTGTTCCTTTTTTCTTCGGAGAACTCCTTTGTTAAGCTACCGCAGCCAATTCTTTCATACTACTACCGTAGTCAACTATCTTATTATTGTTTTTGTTATCTTTGTTCTCCCCGGTTAACGTCACCGCAAGACTGTCTTATCATCTGAAGAGGTGTAGCCAGTTTCAAAATCAGACTCTATTGCTTATCCATTCACTTATATATATTATAGATTAAAGTGGTGTCCACCTTTAGTTTGGTTTTTTAATTCCTTAAGTATTAACATTGGAAATGAGCTCATTAATTGTTTTATGTGTGAATTTTCATGGGGAATCCAATGGTACAATTTATTTTACATGTTGGTTCATTGGTTCTTCAAATAAATAAAGATTTATGGTTTTTATAAGGTATTATTCCTTATAACTCATTAAATATTGACTTTACAGATATGCCATAAAAATGGTATATGTGTATTTTACCATGGGGAATCCAATGGTATAACTTATTTCACATGTTGATTCATTTGTTTTTAAGTTAAACCAATTTTTGTATTTTTGAAGTAATTATTTTTAATGTATAATTATTCTAAGTAATTTTAGTATAATTATCTTAAAGGTATAATTATTCTGAGTCTTTCTTGTGACCTTATTGGGTATGTGGTCATATCTCAAAGGCTCACAAATAAAATGAAAATTGATTATGATTCTTTTATAAAATTAATTTTTGATATAAAATCATTTTTAATTTATAAAATATCTTTTTTAATTATTAGAGTCACTCAAATAAAGTTCTTGCAAGTCTAAGGATGTGAAAAACCATGTGTAAGACAGTACAATTGCTTTCCAAATGCCTCAATAGTATTTAAAATCAATAAATATAAAGTTATTATATAATTTTATGATTATAATTATAATTTATTATTGGATAAACCCAATTAGAATCTTTTTAAAGGTCTTTTAGAGTAAATATCACTGACAGGCCCCCAAATATAAGGTTTGACTATGAAACAATAAGTAAAAATTACCAATATTTTACTTATTGTACTATGGATATCCTTATAAATGAAATTAAATCAATATAATGATATAATTTATATTATAAGAAAGATAATATACAAAATAAATATATTAATATATGATAATTAATATATTTAAAAGCACTTTATTATTTTTACCAACAAATAATAAAGGCGTAAAAATTGTTTTTTATTAGTAAAAAACAATTAATAACAATAATATTACTAATATTAAAGTTATAAATTAATATAAATACTATTTATATCAATTATAGAACTATAAAAGTAATAATAGAGAAAAATTATTATAATAAGAGAAATAACCTACTTTTAATGCTTAATATAATAATTTTGAATAATTTTATGCCGAGAAATGTAAATACAACTTATATAAATTGTAGTTACAATAAAATTTAAGAGAAATTACAATTTTTTTTGGTTTTACATGGAATTGAGGTTTTTATGAGAATTTTAAACAAAACAATTAAATAATTGCAATAATCACGTCAAAGATGAAGATTATTATAATATTATCTTTGGTCTTTTTCAATAATATAAAAGTTTTATATATAAAGAATAAAGAAATTACCTTTTTATTTAATGATTTTATTTTTTGTAAGCATCTGAGGGGGAAATAGACTAAAAAGAGTTCTATTTATATTAAATTCCTTCCTCCTAGAGTCCAACATGCTTCTAGTAGACATTCACTTATCATATCCACTGGAATTGATCAATATTTTAAGGTTTGGTGATGATTAAATCATGATCAAACCATCTTATGTCATTATTATGCCATTATTTAGAGTTATCACTATAGCTCTAAGTTTGATGACATCAAGACTTGGAAGAACCCCAAAATTGGTGTATTTTATTAGTTTTAATCATAAACTAACAGTATTCACAAATTGTATGACTCATATGACTGATAAACCTAATTTAAGGTTATAGGGAGTGATCATAAACAATCAAATTAAACTCAAACTTTGATCCTTAATAACTATTAAGTTTTACACGCTACATCAATTCAGAGATTGAATTCTAATAGATTGGCATAAACTCATTATGCTTCCAAAAGAGTTTCATTACATCATCAAAACTCTCTTTTTGATTATTTTTCTTGTAACTCATCTTTTCTGTCAAAATTTAATATTTTAAACTTCAAACCATGATTTCAAGGGGTTATACCCTGAACTTTATAATAAAAATTATGTCATTATTCATTAATGAAGTAGTAGAATCTGGCTGTCTACTTATCTCTATGTTTGGACCACTTTCACAACAAAGTGGTCAACAGCTCTATTGATTGTAATCAATAATCCCTTACAGGTTTTAACCTTGTTTATAACTTGTGAAATGAATTTCATTTCTGTATTTCTACAGTAATTAGGTGATTACTTTACTTTTGGTTCATCACTCTATCATGCATATTTCAAAAGATATTAGGTAAAATCCTTGAATATATGCACTGACCAAAAAAGTGCATATATCCAGCTTAACACCTTAAGTATTGACTTTGGAGATTAGCTTCTTAACTGTTCTATGGGTGTAATTTTATGGAGACTCCAATGGTACCATTAATTTCACATTCTGTTTCATTGGTATTTGAAATATTTAAGGATACAGGTTTTTTATAAGGTATTATTACTTATAACTCATTAAATATTGACTTTACAGATATGCCATAAGAATGGTATATGTGTATTTTACCATTGGGAATCCAATGGTATAATTTATTTCAAATTTTTATTCATTGGTTTTTAAGTTAAACCAGGTTTTATGCCTATTTATGGCTTTTCTGTAGCTTTAAGGTACTTATTTTTAATGTATAATTATTTTAAATATTTCTTGTGACCTTTTTGGGTATGTGGTCATATCTCAAAGGTTCACCAGCTTGATGGTTTTTTGTTTAAAAATACACCCAAATACAACTTTGGTAGCTAAATTATAACTAACCATGTCAAAAAATTCATTTAAAAAAAGAATATACAATGGGATATGATTTTATACCACTGAAAAACTTAATAATATATGATATGTTACCTATTATTTATTCTTATTGAGATGTTTTTTTTTTCTAAAAAAAAATGAAAATAAGGTACTTAAAATATAATAAATAAGAGAAATTACTCACTTTTATGAAAAAAAGTTCAAAAATAAAGCGGAAAAAACATGCCCAGGCCCCCAAAATGTCAAGCTGATTGTATGATGGAGTGATAATAGATGTATTTACAACTCTAACTATGACTGTGACATGGATTAATAATGTTAAAGTATGTTTAAAAATGAATTATAAGGGCTTTACTATAGATTTATAGTGGTGGTGATAATTTTTGGAAGCCCTTAGTTCAGCTTTACCAATTGAGTTATTGTAATAAAGTCTACAATAATAATTTTTATAATTATACCTGATTATTTTCCAATATTATAACTGGTTTTGAAATTTTCACTATGTAGGAATTTAAGAGAAAGATGGGGATTCCTCTTTTGGGAGGAGGAGCAGGTCTCCTTTAATCCTAAAAATGGGTTAAAAGGTCCTCTAGACCTATTCACATAGGAAAATTGAAGAGTTTTCATTTCAAAGGACTGGCTTGTGGATCTCACCATTCCTTTATATCCTGTATTGGGCTCAGATGTGGTTTTGAAGCAAAATCTGGACATTTTCCACCAATACAAGGGGAAAATTTCTTTTGGGAACCACACAGCCCTCTTCTGACATGTATTATGCATATAATTCTGTAAAGAGCCCATATGAGGACCCTGTATTTACCAAACTATGAGTTATGGAAGGATAAAAAAGCTAATTTGTGGAATTTGCACCTCATATTCAAGGATATGGAAAAATATCCCACAGTAGAGGTGTATTGACTAAACTGTGGGACTTTAACCTTAAAAATTCCATAACTTTTTTGGTTTTTGAGATATTGAGCTCAAAGTTAATTCATTTTTTATCCCTATATGAGCTCTACATAATGGTACCCTCATTTGGTATGTGTAAAATTAAATATGGAAAAGCTATACCATGTTTAATTTCTATTATTCAGATATGGATTTTTCTCAAATCCTTTATGAAACTTGTTTTCTCCATAACTTTTGTTCTAGGTTAGTTATGGAGAAATGGATGGCACCACCAGCTAGCTCATTTTGGCTAGTAATATTGGATATTCCTGACTGAGAGCCTCAATTTGAACACTTATTTGATGGGGTTCATCCTCTCTCTTGATATTTTAGATTAGAGGATAAAGTTAAGTCTTATTCTCAGAAACTTCTTTGAGCCTTCATAAATTTTTTGTTATTTATTTTATGATTATGGGAGTTTTTTATTTTAAAATATGTTAGTTTCCTCTTTCTTTTAATACCTTTTTAGCTATTTTTTGGATAAGATCCATTTTTTGTTGGTATTTTAATCTACCATTGGTTCATGGTATTTTGGCTGTCATGCTTTTGTTCTGGTTTTGAGTCACAGGATGAAAATTCCCCTCCAAACCTTGTTCAGGATAAAAATGAAACTTTTTACTTCCTAAAAGAGAACCTCAATCCTGATATTAAATTCCCATGTTCTTAAATCATACTTTATAGTTGTTGATATGAAGCTTTGATTAAGAATAAAGTACTTTTCCTTTCCTCAAAAATTCTTATAAGGTAAAATTTAATTGAAAATAGTAAAGATTAAGATTTTTTAATATAAAACACACTAATTTTATCATTTTTTAACTTTTTTAGTATAAAACAATAATTTTATAAAGATTTATTGTTTTACCAATAATTAAAATTTATCCAAAAATAATTTACAAGAGATATTAATGGTTACAAAAGAGATTTCTTCAAGAGAAATTTCAATTGGATTAATTGTTAAAACAACTTAAGAAAATCAATATAATAGCAAAGTATTTCAAAATAATTTCAAATATAAAACAAACCCAAAATTGACAAGAGTGAATTTGGAAACAAAGTGACAAAATTAACAGTGTTGAAAGATGCTTTAATTCACTTTTTGGGGTGCTTCAAGGGTAAAAATGATTATAAGAGTTACAAAAAAAAAAAAAAAATGATTTCTTAATGTGGTTAGAAGGTTTAAAATAATTGTAAAATTGTGATTGGAATATTTTATTGATTGGTTTACCAGTGTTTTCAACTAATTATAAAAGGGAAAGATTATAACATGAAGAGAAAAGTGGGGAAAAGAAGACATTGCTTTATAAAAACCAATTCTCTTACTCCAAAAAAGTAAAATTTACTCTTGTCAGTAATGGAAAACCCTCTGACAACAGAAAAGACAATTATAGAATCATTGAACCCTGGTTTAGACCAAAAAAGGGCTGGGTTTAGTCATTTTAGTCCCTTAAATCAGCCATTTCTATAGTAATACTTGGCTTGAAGCCTTAAAAGCACAAAATAATGTGTGTAAGAGACATAAAACCCTGTAGAAACTGTTTTTACTAAGAACTTTTTAAATTGAGGGTAGTTTTACCCTCTTGGAAACAGTCAAAACTGCTATGGTTAGTATCACGAGCTCATTATTAATTGAGTCACAGACCCTGTGACTCAATTCCAGGCCAAAAGTGATGAACCTTTGTGTGGATTTTGACATCTCACACCCATCAGCGAGGAATTTGGGGGAGTCTGGCACCCTTGGAGCCAAGATTCCTTTTCCCCCAAAAAATTAATCTTTCCAATTTATTTTTTCTTTAATTCCTCATCATGTATTATACTTGTAATTTAAATATTTAATTCACTTGAGTTTTTACAGTACACAACTGTAATAATTGATACCTCATATGTAAATCAAAGTTCACTTATGTAATACACATGCACATTTTGAAATTTCAATTGAAAATACTTCAATTCCTCATTACTTCTAAACTATACACCACACCTCAATTTTAACACAAAAATTGATGATTGACACCACATTTGGTGTGAATTAAAAATATAATAATTTTTATTAAAAAAAATTTTTTTCCAAAAAAAAATATTTTAATTTTAAATATTTTTATTAAAAAAATTTCTTTTTTACTTATTTTTTTGTTTTTTTTTTTTCAATTAAAAAAGTAAATTTTCAAAATTTTTTGAAATCTTAATAAAAATAATTTTAATTTTAAAATTATAATTAAAAAAAATTTTTTTTAATTTTTTTTAAATAAATTTTAAATTTATATTTTTCAATTTTTTTTTTTTTTTTTTTTTTTTTTTATAATAATAAAAATAAATTTATTTATAATTTTTAATAAATTTTTTTTTTTTTTTTTTTTTTGTCTTTTAGTTATATAAAATTACTTTTAATTCTTACAATAATCTTTTTTTTAATTAAAAAAAAGGTTTAATTATAATATTTATTATAATTAGTAAATTAATAATTTTTGAATTAAGGGATTTCAGTATCAATCAAATTCATTATCTCAACATAATAAATTATATTTTTATTATTGTTTTTTTTTATCATTATTAATCTATTTATATGATCAAAAATTTAATATATAATCTTATTATAACTTTATTATAAAGTGGTCATCCTAATAACACTTTTCCAACCCAAAAAAAAAAAAAAAAAAAAAAAAAAAAAAAAGTTAAATTGAATTAAATTAATTTTTTTTTTTTATTATTTATTTTTCTTTAAAAAATTTAAAAAATAAAAAAAAATAAAAAAAAAAAAAAAAAAAAAAATTTAAAAAAAGAAAAATTTAAATTAATTTTTACAATTTTACAATTTTATATTTTATGATTTTTTTTTTTTTTTTTTTGATATAATTTAATTATAATTAAAAATTTATTTATTTTTTTTAAAAAAAAAAAAAAAAAATAGAAATAAAAAAATAAAAAAAAATAAATAAAAAATTTAATAATAATAAAAAAAAAAAAAAAAAAAAAAACTTATTTCCTTAAAAAAATTAAAAACTTTATAATTTTCACAGGGATTCTTTTAAATGAAGAGGACCTAAAACTTATTGAACAGATTTACTTATGTGAAGGGATTAGAATAAATAATCAATTGATAAGAGTAATTAGATAAGAGAAATAAATTCTTAGTCATAAAATAATAAGAATTAAAAGATATGATAGAAAAAACAAAACCAACAATAAAGAGTCAACCATAAATAATCCTTTACTACTGTTTCAACTTGTTCAGAAAATAGAAAAGGATTAATAAAGCATATGATCACTAAGACTCTACTGAATAGGTGAGGGAAGGAAAAGACTAACTTAATAATTAATAAAATAATATTAAATAATAAATCCAATATTTTAATTAACTATTGGAAAAACCCCCAGGTGGGTGAAAGAGGGCTGGTATATGTGAAAAAGTGCCAGTCTGGAGTTTGAGTGTTGAAAAACCATGATTGTATGATTGAAGAAGTTGTATTTGAGATGTAAAACTGTATTGGTGTATCCAATATAGATATTTGAATCAATACAGGTATTTACACCTGTATTTGTTAATAGTAGGGCAACAAAAGTTCCACCCTACACCGTTGCACCATTGCAACGGCCCTAGTCTGTCACACCCAGACCTTGGGACTTTACACCCCACCCTTTGATTTTTTGGGGATGGTCATTTTTGAGGGGTTACTACATTACACCCCACCCTAAGATCATAACTTTCAGGTTATTATCTTATCAGGTATGTGACAGACTACTGCAAGTTGTTACCCCCCAACAGACTTGTTAACTGTCAACTTTCACAGCACAGGTGCAGTTTTTTGTCTTGTTATGACAGACTATACAGAGAAATTTGAGATATTTGAGAGGGGGTCTTTCTTTTTCTTAACTTGGGAGATGAAGGCTTATTTGAGAGTGATGAGAATTGGGAAAATAAGACTTCTTTGGCTGCTGCTGCTGGCAGTTTAACTAGTCGTTCTGGACTACTGCTGCTGGTAGTTTACCTAGTCATGCCGGACTATTCTGGAAGCTTGAAGGCAACCTATACACATTGAGAGAATTCTCTTGAGACTCAAACACCGGGTGGCACCCAGGTGGAGAGACGGCTTTTAACCTTAATAAGAAAGGGCCAGATGTAGCGAAGCTTGCTTGCCGGTCAGTTTCTAATCCATCACCTCCAATTGATGAGAGGTCAGGTCATTGTGCATTACCTAATAAGAAAGGGCCAGATGTAGCAAAGCTCGCTTGCCGGTCAGTTTCTAATCCGTCACCTCCAATTGATTAGAGGTGAGGAAAAGAGACTTTGTGGTGTTTGGAAAGCGGCTTAAATATTACAACTAGACAACTGCGGTGCATAGTGCGTGCGCAGCGTGGATAACTATCTACAGTTGTGTTTTTTCTATAACAAATAATTGGTAGTCGCATCTACACAACGACCAAAACTTAACAGTATTGAAGGAAGGCCTGTATTGAGCTGTATTGAGTATTGGAACTGTATTTGGTGAATCTTCCATGAAACCCCTTGCTGATTAGGTGTTGGAAGATTTTCCATTAGTAATGAATGGTAATTCCCTGCTTGTCTCCATGGCTGTGACATATATATATATATATAAGAATTATTTTTTTTTAACCTTTATAAATGGTTTTTAAAAAACTCATAAAAGAGATTTCTTTTTTTTCAATTATATAACTCATAAACTTAACTTAATTTTTTTAATTTTTAAACCTATACTATTTTCTCACTTTTTTTTTTTTCTTTTTTTGATTAATTAAAACCATTTTATTTATTTCAAATATGGTTTAGGAATATATATATTTTTTTTTCTTAATTAAATCCTTAATAAATTATTTATAAACAAAATCTTGATTATTTTTAAGAAAAGAAAAGAAAAAATAGTTGAAAAATTAAATATTTTTTCAATTATTTAAGTCATTAAAAATTGATTAGATAAAGAAGGAAATTTAATTTATCAGAAAATTTTTATTGGATGAATTTATAAAGTAAAAAAAAAAAATGGGGAAGAATTAATATCAGTTACTGTTTCAAAATTCAATGAAATGAGGAAGTTGATAAAGTACTCATAGGATTTTAAATATAATGATTAGCTGATAAGAAAGATAAAAAACTTTATTTTTATTTTTTTTTTCATATCAATTTAATAATTCAATAATTTTAATTTTGAATTATTATTTTATTTTATATATTCTTATTTATTTATTTTTAATTTGACAAAAACAATTAATTTCATTGTACTATGATGAGTATGGTTTTGATTATGGGTTTTTATCAAGTTATCCTAATGAAACTCATGACTTTTCAAAACCCATAAAAAAATCTCTTCACCAAGGAATATGAGTTTTAGGGAAGTTTTACTTTAAATAATGATCATTTGAAAAAAAAAATAAGTAAATTTTTTTTATAAAAAAAAAAAGGAAATATATATATAAATATATATTAATATTTTTAAAAAAGTAACTGAAGAGATAAAAGATAAATAATGATTAAATTTGTCTATATTATTGAGATGAGAATATTTAATGGTACAGTTTTTAATTTTTTAAGTAAATAATTACCTTTCAAAAACTTTAGAACATAATATGTTTTTGAGAAAAAGAAAATATAATTTATTTAGATTTTATACTTAAATTCATATTATATTTATTATATAATAGAATAAATAAGATTTTAAAATGAATAATAATTTTAATAATTAAACAAATTCAAATTTTCTTTTTTTATTTAAATTCAAAAAAATTATATTACTTAAAAGGTATATTAATTTTTTGAGAAAAAAAAAACTTGTGATTTTTTTTTGAAATTTTTAAATTATAACCTTATGTAATTTCAAAAATTTATTTAAATAGGCCACAACCTCAAGTATATATATATATATATATTTTTGTAAGATTTAGTTTTAACTTATAATTATTAAATTCAAATTTAAATTTAAATTGAATGTTTAAATTTATTTTAAGTTTAATTTTTACTTCTTTTTAATAATTTCAAAATCTTGAAAAATAAAAATAAATTTGATTTAATTTAGTTTTTTGAAAAATAATAATAATTGAATTATTCATTTTAAAATCCTTAAAAAAAAATCTTATGTTTTTTTTTTTTTCCTTTTTTGATTAATTGAATCAATATATAATTTAATTTAATTTGATTTTTTTTTTTTTTGAAAAAAAGAAAGGGAAAATTCTTAAAAAAAAAAATAATTGTTTTTCTTTCTTACAAAAATTAAAATAAAAAAAAACTGATGAGCTGACTTAGTGGCTTAATTATAATTTTTTTGTTTTGTCTTCAAATTAGGGGAATTAGCCCTTTTATTCTTTTAAGAAGAACCAAAGTTAGGCACTCGGCCACCCGGGTAATGGGCACTGCACTGTATTGTGTACTGTGACAGCTGTACTATACTGTAAATGTTTTAAGGCTTGGCAAAAAATTGAAATTAATTTCCAGTAAAAATCAAAGTTGATAGCGTAAAATACTTTTATTTCAAATATACACTCTAGTCAATTTTTGTTATTAAATTTGATTTAAGAATGGTGTAAAAGATTTAATTTAATTTCTTAAACCCAATGACGGCCGGAGTGGGATTGAGGTTTTGGATAATACGAAGTGTACTATTGTACAACATAAAGTTCAAGTCCAACTTTTACTGAAACATAGCACTGCCTCCGAAATTAAAGAGTACGTAGTTAATCACGATGAAATTTGTTTGATATATTAGTTTAATTTAATTTTATGAATTTTACCTTTGATTAAATTTTTTAAATTTGATGACAAGTAAAAGTTCTGTTCTTTGACGTTTAAAAAGTTGAGTTCTTTGGTGTTTTTTTTACTCATTTTTTTTAAAAAGGCTGTACTGTAAGTAATTCATTAAATATGATAATTCTATTGAGTATTGAGATGTTTTCTAACAATGTGATTTTTTTTTTTTGATTCAAAAAAAATAAAATAAAAAATAAATTTTTGATAGAAATAATGATAATCTTCTTAAAGAAATTTTTTAAGATATAAAAAACTTTTTAAAAAAATCCATCAATTTTTAATTTGATTTGAATACAGTACAAATCAAATTAGCTTACACTCTACAGTACTGTACAGGTGTACAGATTAATTAATTTGACTAGACTAGTCAGTTAAGTCAGTCAGTCAAATCTTTTAGAATAAATCAATTTTTTTTTTAATTTTCAAAAATAATTTAAAATTAAAATTAATCTTACAGTGTTTTTGTCTTGACGACAATTTAAGATTAATTTAATTTAATCTCACTTTTGATTAATTTTAATTAAAATTTTTTCTTAATCTCAAAAAATTTTGTTTTAAATTCTCATTAAATTCTTGATAAATTATTTAATCCTCATTCTCTTTGTCGTCGTCGAGCCACAAGATCTTTAAGGCCTCTTACCCTTGATTTGGTCGTCCCATCAACTTGAAGAATTTTACACCCTATTAGTCTCTCATTTGAATTAATTTATTCACTTTATAAAAACTTACTACTGTATCTGATTTGTGTACTATACTATACTATACTATACTATACTTTTAAAAAATTCAATACATACTAAGATACTTTACGCATTAGGCACTGCAGCAATATTAAATATTAAAATATCAAGATACAAGATTCAAGACGCATTGTAAATTTAAAATCTTAAAACCTCAATTTAAATTAGATTTTAATCAATCAATAGAATTTTTTATTTCAATTTATCTTAGACAAATCTCTTAAGCCCTGACTGATTACAGTAGTTGCTAGCTTCTCCCTTTGAATCAGATTGAAAAATTAATTTTTTACTTGTTTTGCTCAAGATCTTTATTGATTTATCTTTTACTTGATTAAAATTGAGCCTTTTATCCGTTTTTCATTCTTTCATCTAAATTCATCATCATCATCATCTAGAGTTTTACAATTCTTACTACATTGATTTACTTTTTACCCTAACCCACTGTATTCTATTTGATTCTATTCGATTTTACTATCCTGTACTACAGCAGTAACGTAACAACACTGTACTGTACTGTACTGTGTACTGCAAACTTGTATACAGTACTGTACACTCTACACACCTAACAGAAGACCTATTTGTCTTGCTGTATTCATCTCACTACAACAGTACTACTGTAGGTGTACTCCAACACGCTCAAGACTCAACACTAGGACACCCTCCACTTCACTCCACTTTCTCAGCTAAGATTGATTTTAATTAATTAAAAAAATCGAATCCAATTTGGTGCGTCTCCGCGCAGTCACATTATCCTCTTGATTTCTCCCTCGTTACAATCCTACAAGTTTTTCCTCCTAAATCTAGATTCTTCTCTTGAATTCTTTCATTTAAATTTCTTACCCACCTTTCTATCCCTCAATTGGCGGTCTGTACTGTACTGTATCCTCCTCTAAAATCTTTCAATCCATTTCAAATTTATGCGTGGCTTTGGATTCCTTTAAACTTAACGACCTATAATCCTCTTTTAGTTTGGATTAATTCAAACTTCTTCCCTCCATCTCTCCTCCTCATCAATTCATCCTCAACTTCAATTAACTCATTATAACTTTCTTCCATCTTTTCTTCATTCGCTCCAGTCATCAGTGACTTTCGTTCTTTGATCAACTTGTTCATTTTCATCTCTTCTTATTCTTCATCAAGCCGGCTTTGAACTGTTTCGAGCGTTCCTACCTGGGTTTGGATTGATTACATTGCTTCATTTCAACCTATAAATATGACCTCTTTAGCCCCCATTCGTCCCCCTTCTTCCACCTCCAATCGATCACCTACTCCATCCTCTCAACCTAATAGTGCTTTTCGTCATCAGCATTCATTATCCTCCTCCACCCCTGCAAATCAATACTTTGGCACTCTCTCTCCTCATTTTGGCGGCGCCCGCAGCGCTGGTGGCCCAAGACAAAGCTTAGATACCTCCAAAAACTTTACCTCCAGTGTCCCCATCAGTCCTCGTGTTCCTACCGGAAACGGAATGCGACCTAATAGCGAAATGCTTGGAGTATCAAACCAACAAACTTTAAGTGGTCCTTCTCTTGAAGGTAAGATTTATCAGCTGACTTGTACATCAAGTTATGTCAAAAAAAACAACTCATCTTTTTGATATTTCCTCTCCCCCTCTTTTTTGAAGCTGAAGCTATCGATAAGTGGTTTGAAGATTTGCAGAGCTATGAGGCCACGCTTGAAGAAATGGCAGCTGCTAGTTTGGATGTCAACTTTAAAGAGGAGGTATGACTCAAGTCTCTATTTTACGCCTTGTTTCCCTTTACTTTACATCTCATTTCATGTCAACTTTTTAGCTTAGCGCCATCGAACAATGGTTTAGAGTTCTCAGTGAAGCAGAGAGAACAGCTGCATTATACTCTTTACTTCAAGTCAGTTTTCTTAGATTAATAGGCTCCCATAAAATCATAAAACACTGACTCATTCATTTTCAATCACAGTCATCAACTCAAGTCCAAATTCGATTTTTTATTACAGTCTTGCAACAAATGGCAAGGAGTGACCCAATGTCTGCTCTCCTGAGCCCTGCCCTCACTGGTGGTGGTACGTCCAGCTATATTGATTTGTTTCTAAAGTATCATAAAACTAACGTCTTTGTGAATTATGCGTTAATCTAGCCTCAATGGAACAACAAATGGAGGCTAAGCTGGCTCAATTAAGTCTTAAATCTCCTGCCTCACCAGTCGTTCGTCAATTTGCCCGTCAATCATTAGGAACTAGCATTAATACCCCATCAATGGAGCCCTTTTTAAGCCCTAACGCCGCCTTATTCAGCGACTCTAACGGCTTCAATAGCTCAGTTGGCTCTAATGATGCTGCTGCTCTCCTCGCAAATCAACGGGCAAAACTTCAAGCCAAAGCCGCTAACCGCGTTTCCGCTCCTGGTCAATTATTAGGTGACAATAACAGCCTCAAAAGCCCCAAGTGGAGCAACTTTTCTGGTCCCGTTGAAGAAGAAGGCTTTAGTCGCTCTCCAAGCCCCAGACCTAAAAGTACTGGTGCAGACCTAAACACATCATCTGGTCATCTAGCTACCTCCCAAAGTGCCTTGGCTAGGGCTGTGGCATCGAGCTCAGGACTTGAAAGTCAACTTAGTCCTATTTTAGGTGGAAGCTGGGCCAGTCAAGTTAATACACCTCTAGTGCCAATGTTTTCAAACAGAGATGATTCTTCGAATCATACCACAGATGCTACCTCTCAAGGCCTTGGTGATGCTGCCAATCGTCTGGCTAAGTGGGGAGCTGCTCATCAAGCGGGCGCAAGCTCGGTTTCCCAACTTAACTCTGCACCGTCAACCACCCCTCGTCCGGTTCCTGAAGCTCAACCAAGTGGAATTCAGCTTGATGATGCTCGCAAATTTCGTAGACAAAGCAAGACTACACTTGGAAGTGCCACTAATGGTGAGCTAAGACATCCTCTAGTTTGTGCTCGATCACATGATTATCAACCCATTTACTCATCTGACTTTTCTTTTTGCGCCAGCGACCGGATTTTCGGGCGTTCTTTCAGGCTTAGGTAACCCAAACAACAGTTTGCACCTAACAGGTAGTCCCACCGCCAAAAATCAAAACCAAGCCCCAGGTTATCCCGTCTCCAGCAGCAATAATGCTACACCTAACTTGAATTCTCCTTATCAAACCAATAATCTAAACTCTTTAGGCCAATCTACAGCTTCGGCTAACGGTCCTAGGGTCGGATTAACTTCAAGCCCTGCTTTACCTTTACCAAGTCCGTTAACAGCTCAATCTTTGTTAGGAGCTCAACAGGCTGCAATGGCAGCTCAGCAAAATTGGAGAAATGGCTTGAGTAGTCCTAATTTACCGGTGATGGGCCCTCCTGATGCAAGCTTGGTCAATAACTACAATATGATGAACACTTTGGCAGGGTTGAATGGCGGGGTTAACATGAATGGACTTGCTAATTTGGCTGCAATGGCAAAGTGATTTCGTTTTGTTATCTAGTTTTCACGGTTTTAGCTTCTTATTTATTTAACCTTGTTGTCGGCTTTTTTTTAATAGCATTAATGATCCTTCAGCCCTTCAGAACATGGCTAATTTGCTGAACATGCGTCACCAAATGCAACAAGTTCATAATTTACAGGCACTTCAACAACAATTACAACAAAATGGCATGATGGGTGCTATGATGGGCGGAAACCCACTCCTTTCACCACCCTCAGCCCGACTCGGCGTGAACTTTGGATTTCCAATGATGTCGGCTGGTAACGGAATCCCTAACAAGCGCAGCCCAGGTGGTCGTTCCCCAGTCGGCAAACCATCTCATGCCCCAGGTTCTGGCTCTAATCCAGATGAAGAATTAGATATGAAACTTTTGAGTGACATACCCCAATGGCTACGCGGATTACGTTTACATAAATATACGCCCAATTTTGAAGGCTGTACTTGGCAAGAAATGGTGCTTATGAGTGACTCGGATTTGGAAGGACGTGGTGTTGCTGCGGTTGGAGCACGAAGAAAAATGTTGAGAACGTTTGAGACCGTAAGAATTAAGAAAGGTATGGCGCTGCCGGGTGATGGCGAGCAGAAAAAGTCATCAGCAGCTCCTTCAATCAATACGGATGATGGTCATTGCGAGAAGAACCCCGAGCCAACAACCATTGCACCCACTCCGGAGAGTGACAAAGACCCCAACAAGAATTGAGGTCGCGGCCATTGTTTGACTTGTTTCTACATTTTATTGTCCTTGAGGGAATCATCCATCGCACATGATCATGTCCCTAGGCACTTGATAGATTTCTTTTTTCAAACTACATTGTCTATTTTTTTTTTTCTTTTACTTGCTATATAGGACGTTTTCTTTTTTTTTTTTTGAAATAATGAGTACACAACACGAACGCAGAAGGAAAGAAAGAAATGGAAAAAACAAAAGAGAATATCTTTGATTGCCCTCTTTTTTGTAATACAAAACTGTCCTTTTGGTTGTATAAGGTCTTTGGTCTTGTACATATTTCCTTGGGAATGTAACTACCTTTTTTTTGATTAACGATAGTCGGACCTAGATTTTTACGTGCGGCGCTTCCTCTTGCTCATTTAAATTAGTTGAAACCCAAGCATGAGGTAGAGATCGCCTTTGTAAAATGACTTGAGTGAAGATGAATTCTAATTGTCAATATAGTATCTTCATGAAATCATTGGGTGCTCACAAATTTCGATGGGACATGGTTGAGAAATGGATACTATCGACTCAATTTAAGATCACGCTTATCAGCCTGAAACAGAAGGAGAGCTATAGGACGTCGATTTGCAGTAGACTTGAGAGATTGTGACGACAAGCATGTCTCCTGATTGCTGGCGAGATTTTCTTACAAACCACAGTTGCAATGTGCCCTAAGCCAAAGCTCATGTCATGATGTACTTTGTAGGTAAGAAAGACGTGGATTTCCAGGCTGTGTGGGTAGCCTTGTTTGTATGCATTGAATGTGGAAAAACTGTCCTCAAGGATGGGCTGGCCAGTTTCAGGGGAAAGAAGGCACAACCACAATCATTCTTGAGGCAGTAGTTTCGCAAAGCCTTTGGATCAGGCCTTCATTTTTTGGAAGCCCTGGGGCCTTAAACAATATCAATGTTTTGAATCAGAGTCCTTTTTTTCAAGAATTTTCAAAAGGTTTGTCTTATTATTTTTATTGAGTTCTTATTTCATTTTAATGATTGTTACTCAAAAATGCAGGCATTGAATCTCAAGTGAATTATACAATAAATAATCATGAATACACTCATGGTTATTATCTTGCTGATGGTATTTATCCTGACTGGACTTTTTTAATTCAAAGGCCTGCCTCATGCTCAAGATGAAGTCTTGTATTATTTTCCACAATATGATAGTAGAACATAAAAACACCTATTTCACTATCCTGGTGAATGAATAGTTATGCAAGAACTTCAGTTACAATTACTAAAGTTCACCATGATCCATCAATTTTTTGATAAATTTTCATTAAATTCTAGGAATGATACATCTCTAAAAACATTAGCAGGGACAAAAACAATTGACAAAAGATTTTAAGAACTATAACTGAATTCAATATGG